>JXTB01000421.1:352436-397479 GCA_002914805.1 Parasponia andersonii
TTTTCTGAGGGCTAATCTGGATGTCTTTGTATGGCAGCATTCGGATATGGTAGGGATTGATTCAAGGATTATATCCCACCGCCTCAACATAGATCCGTCCAAAAAACCTGTGCGACAAAAGAGAAGGGTCATGAATCCAGAACGTTACGTCGCACTAAAGGAAGAGGTGGAGAAATTGCTCGAGATTGGGTTCATAAGAGAATCCTTTTACCCTGACTGGCTTGCAAATCCAGTCTTGGTGAAAAAACCTAATGGGAAGTGGAGAACCTGTATTGACTTTACCGATCTCAACAAGGCATGTCCTAAAGACAGCTTCCCTCTCCCAAGAATTGATCAACTTGTAGATGCGACGTCGGGGCATGAACTTTTAAGCTTCATGGATGCGTATTCAGGATACAACCAAATCCCCATGTACGAGCTGGATGAAGAACACACCTCGTTCATCACTGATCGAGGGTTATACTGCTATAAAAAGATGCCCTTCGGACTCATCAATGCGGGAGCGACCTACCAACGTCTTGTCAATATGATGTTTGCAAAACAAATTGGCAAGACAATGGAGGTATATGTCGATGATATGCTGGTAAAGTCAGAGAAAGCTGAAGATCACATCAAGCACCTTGATGAGATGTTCAAAATCCTTCGAAGATACCAGATGAAGCTAAATCCCCAGAAATGTGCATTCGGAGTGGGATCTGGAAAATTTCTGGGTTTTATGGTCAACTAGCGAGGGATCGAAGCAAATCCTCAGAAAATACAAGCATTGATTGATATGCAGTCTCCTCGTAAACCCAAAGATGTACAAAGCCTAGCAAGAAGAGTAGCTGCTCTCAGTCGGTTTGTATCTAGATCAACCGATAAATGCCAACCTTTCTTTGAGGTGTTGAAGGGATCAAAAAGGTTCGAGTGGACGGAGAAGTGCGAGCAGGCGTTCCAAGAGTTGAAAAAACACTTGGATTCCCCTCCACTCTTATCGAAACCAAATCCGGGAGAAGAACTATACCTATATCTCGCTGTTTCTAAGTATGCGACGAGTGCCGCATTAATTCGCGAGGAGTCAAAAATTCAGCGACCTGTGTATTATGTGAGTAAGAGATTGCTTGACGCTGAAACCAGGTACCCGGAGATGGAAAAATTAGCGCTGGCACTCATCGTCGCATCAAGAAAGCTTCGACCTTACTTTCATGCTCATTCCATTCGGGTTTTCACGAATTTCCCATTGAGACAGGTCTTACAGAAACCTGAAACGTCAGGGCGGCTGCTTAAGTGGGCTGTGGAATTGAGTCAATTTGACATCAATTTTCAACCTTGCACTGCTATAAAGGGGCAAGCCCTCGCACATTTTATCGCAGAATTTACATACGACGTCAATCTTCCCACGGAAGCACTCGAAAAGCCTGTTTCAGATATGTCAAAATTGTGGAAGCTTTATGTGAACGGGTCATCAAATGAAAATGGAGCAGGTGCGGGCATAGTTTTAATCAGTCCTGAAGGGCATAATATTCATTATGCGCTTCGCTTCAAATTCCCAGCTTCAAATAATGAAGTCGAATACGAAGCACTGATAGCTGGACTAAAGCTCGCACGGGAAATGAAGGTCGAAGCAATCGAAGTTTATAGTGACTCCCAGCTGGTCGTCTGTCAGGTTAAGGGTGATTATCATGCGAGAGGAGAGAGAATGATGGCTTATTTAGAGAAGGTACAGCAGTTGTTCTTAACGTTCGGCACGTATGATATACAGCTTCTTCCTCGTCTTAAAAACACCCGGGCAGATGCACTCGCTAAGCTCGCTTCAACAAAGGATGCAGAGTTATTGAAAGTAGTTCTCGTTGAATTTCTCATCTCACCGAGCATCGAGGACGAACCCCAAGTGATTATGCCAGTTGATGAGCAACCATCATGGATGGACCCCATAATCCGATACATACAAAGCGGCGATCTCCCTGAAGATAAAGACGATGCAAGACGGCTTCGCATGAAAGCGGCTCGCTACATCATCCAGGATGAGCAACTTTATCAAATGAGTTTTAGCTCGCCATTATTATTGTGCGTCACTGATCAAAAAGCACACTACATTATGCGGGAAATCCATGAAGGAATATGTGGGAATCATTCTGGGGGGCAAGCACTCGCAAATAAGATTCTTCGACAGGGGTAGTTTTGGCCAACTATGAAGAAGGATACATTGGAATTTGCTAGGAAATGCGACAAATGTCAGCGATTTACGACCATTCCTAGAAAACCACATGTTCCTTTAACTTCGATGACCAGTCCATGGCCATTTGCTGTGTGGGGAATTGATATTATCGGCATGCTTCCTTTAGCACGAGGTGGTTTGAAGTATGCGGTGGTCGCAGTCGATTACTTTACAAAATGGACGGAAGCCGAAGCCTTGAGTACCATCTCCGCGAAGAAAATGATAGATTTCGTTTATAAATCTATAATCTGTCGTTATGGTATACCACATACCATAATTTCGGATAATGGGAAGCAGTTCGATTGCGACGAGTTCCGTGATTTCTGCAATAACTTGGGCATCAAAAAGAGCTTCTCCGTTGTTGTTCATCCACAGGCCAATGGGCAAGTCGAAGCGATAAATAAAATCCTCAAGTAAAATATAAAGACAAAGCTGGAGGAACATAAAGGAGCTTGGCCAGAAGTACTTCCAGAAGTATTATGGGCTTATCGCACCACGCAACGAACTACTACAGGAGAAAGTCCATTCTCCTTGGCATATGGATATGAAGCAATGATTCCTGTTGAAATTGGTGCGGGCTCCCTGCGGCGATCTGTTTATGAGCAAAAACAGAATGATGTGTTGCTAAGAGTTGAACTCGATCTTTTAGAAGAGCGACGTGAACAATCTCAGCTCCGAATTGCATCATACCAACGGCGCACTGCTTGATATTATAATTCCAGAGTAAAGGGTAGACATTTTGAAGTTGGAGATCTTATCCTTCGACGTGTTCTACCTAATAATAAAGAGCATGGTGCTGGTGTATTCGGTCCTTCTTGGGAAGGACCTTATGTTATTGATGATGTCATTCGACCTGGAACATATCATTTAGCTCGCATCGGTGGACAAAAGATCGAGCATGCCTGGAATGCTGAACAGCTTCGTCGTTATCATCAATGATTTTCACCATTCATCAATAAAGATTTTATTGTTCGTCATTCGTTGTTCGTCATTCATTGTTCGTTGATCGTCATTCGTTGTTCGTCATTCGTCGATCGTCTTCATTTATAGTTTTATGGCAGTTCTCGGACACCATAAAACTCGGGGGGCAGTGGGATCAGATCAGAGTTATCTCCTACTTTTTCCCTAAGGGACTATGCAAACGTCCATTTAGAGGAGACAGGGTTTTGGATCGTCGAAGTATCTAAGTCTCAGATCACTTCAGCGACGTATCTGAATCTCCTTAAAATCCTAGGATTTTATCCTCGCTTCATGCCTCAGCATATCGTATTACGCAATTTCCCTCCTCGAACAGAAAAGTAACTAAGCATAACGTTCGTTGTTCGAAGTGATATATTGCTATGATTTATTTTGACATGGAACTTTTGAAATACAGTTAGAGTTTGCATCACTCGTGTTATCTTAAGCGACCTAACCCATCCTAACGCTTAAAATTCGTTTTAAGTTAGTCGGATTTAAATCGCTAAAAGCGTACTGATCGATCACTTGTGGTCGACTACTTGGTTAAAATTACTATCGTCTCTTATCGCTATTTTGCAGGAGCATATATAGGAAAAGTTTCAGGAGCATATAAGGAAGGAAAAACTTTATTAAACAGAAGGTCATTTATACAGAGAGGGGACGAAGCCCGCATTGTCAAAAAAAAAAAAACAAAAACTTCACGGGGAAGGGCTCGCACCATCGTCACCTGCTTTGTTTGTGTCCTCTTTCCAGCTCTGCACAAGCTCGACCACATCCTTGCCAAGGATGGAGAAGTCAAAGTCCGGATGCTCGCAGAATATGTTGAAGATGATGGTCGACGAGGCGATGTCACTAGCCTTATCTTCGAGTTCTTTGACCTCGGTCGCTTTGAACTCTTCGATGGCTTTGTGAACCGCCTCAGTGGTCGCTTCTCTCATACGGTCCGGATACTCAGAAGCGACCCTTTCAAGCTCACTGACTTTCTCCTCGAGGTTTTCCTTGGCGAGTTTCTCCTTGCTCAGGTCCTCAAGCATCTGCTGCTTCTCTAAGAGGAAGTTCGCTTTCTCCTCCTCCCAAGCCTTCTCCGAGTTCTCGAATGCTTGAGTTATTTCGTCGAGCTTCTCAGCTTTCTCTAAGCTTTCGAGAACTGGATCGTGCATCAGGACAGCAGCAGCCGCAGTCTAAAAAAAAAAAAAAAAATTGAGATAGTGTTATGAAAATCTCCAAGCCAACAAAAGTGAGAATTAAGAAGCTTACATTGGCCAGCATCCTCATCGCAGATCCGAAAGCGACCTTGGCAGAACGTCGCTTCATTCGCTCCCAACCTTCTTCAGACGTGAAACGGTCAATGAAGGCAGCGCTCATACCAGCCTTCTCTGGTAGCTGGTTAAGGAGTGCGAACAGTTCGTCACCTTTATCCGCCAGGATCGGTTCCGAGGAGGTAGCAGCCTCGGTAGGAGGTACTAAGATGCTCGCTGGCTGAGGTGGTTGAGGGGGCGAGCTCGCTGGGACATCCTCAAAGACGAATTTTCTCTTTTTCAAGCAGTCGACCTTCTCCTTCCCTTTTGATGGCGGCGTACTCTCGGGTGTTTTGGTTTTTGCCATTGACCCGAGAGTTGATGGAGGAGCTCGCAGACCGCTTCCAATAACCATCTCTGTACAACAGAATGTGTTAATAAGCAAGGAAACGAAATAGAAAGGAAATTAGAATAAGCGTGTGAATTACCTTCTTCCTATGGAGTTGGTTGAGCTGGTGGGGACACGGTCTCTGGAGATGAGGGCTCTGAGCGAGGTGGTGTGGTCGGTGCCTTTCTTTTTCTTATTCTGGAGGATGAGGCACCCAAGTCCGCCTTCTTCCTGGGCTTCTTCTTCGAGCTCGCTGGTCTGGAGGAGATCACCGGGGGGTCTGGGAACGCGGTACCCCTTGGAATCAAACCGCAAGCGACCAGGTTCTTCAATGTGCCTAAAACCTTCCAGTTAAATTCTTCAACTGGAAGCCCGTTGAGTGAACATACTCTTGCGAGCTGATCACTGGAGAGTCCGGGTCGATCTCTATTATCTGCGATGACATTGGAACATGATTAGTATAAAGAATAAGTATGCAAACAAGACAATTAATTGGAAGACTACCTACCGGGTTTTGGAAGAAGCCATTGGCTGCATAGTCAAAATAAAAAAATGGATTTTTCTATTTTTCCATGTTGTTGCGAACCTCGTAGATCGTTTTTATGGCTTGATTCGACCACTTGCTCGTATAGAAGAAGCCGAAGTCCGACGGATTTGACTTCACTTGGTAGAACCAAGCGAATTTCTCGGGAGAAGGGGTTTCTAAACCTAATTTATGATACAAAATGTACAAGCCTACCATATACCTATAAGTGTTAGGGGTCAATTAAAAAGGGACGACCCCATAGTAATCTATTATCGATTTTATGTACGGGTGAAGGGGAAGATGCACACCGCACTTGAGGACCGCCTCAGAAAATGAAGCGAGCCTACGAGGGGGTGTGTGTGGACGGTTGAACTCCATCGGAAGACGCAAGGGGATGACGATCTTGTAGCTGCTCGCGATTTTCCTGAGTTTGTTCGCCGTACAGCTCATTCGAACATTTGTGCATGACCAGTTCCCCTCAACATACTGATAGCCTGAAGAAAATGCCGGAGCATCCCTAATGTGTCTGGGCCATTGATCCTGGGGAAGATCGCATATTCGAGGACTACTTTGTCTTACCCCAATTATTGCTATCTCGGGTTCGGGCTCGAGATAATCCTCAAGGTTAATAGAACTAACACTTGAGCCGGATTCCCCAGAAAAGGCATTTCCTTCCCTAAATAGTTCCTCACTACTAGACATCTGAAAAGAAATACGCAGGGATTCAGATAGAGGATTTCTACTATGCTAATATTCTGGGTATTTATCCTAAGGTTACATTAAACAAACAAGTTTATTCCTAAATGATCTACGGGTTCATCAAATAGTATTCGAGCAATTCATCAGAAAGTGTTCGAGCAATTCATCAGAAAGTGTTCGAGCAGTTCGTCAGAAAGTGTTCGAGCAGTTCATCAGTAAATGAACCGTCAGTTCAAAAAGAATAGATTAAGGTATCAAACCCTAGAAATTCTTCTCATAGGATCATTTCTAAGTGATATTTAGTGATTCTACTCTACGGACTGAAGAAAAAAAGAGTATAAGAGGAACAAATTTCTTATTTCACTTCGGTGAAATGAATTTATTCCCAGATTGAAGTTGTTTTCAAGAATGAAAGAAATAAGAGAAGACACTGACCTTTCTTCAATAGAGGGAGTTGAGTCGATTCGAAACTCTGTCGGAGAAGCAGCAGTGATTGGAGCGACTTGGGAGATAGAACGGCGCTAGGGTTCTGAGGATTTCTGAAATTTTCTAAGAGAAACAGTAAAATAAAACAAGAACAGATGGTTTCTGATATTTATAACCTAAGCACCGTTAGATCGCAGCCGTAGATCAGAGGATTTGAATTTTAAATCTGAAGGCTAAGGATTGCGCGGGATTTGAATCTATCCGAAAAGTCAGGATTATTTAAAATTTGAAAAGATTTGGTTTTAAGAGTGACGGTTGGCATCAATCAGGCTTCCTCGAATTTCGCTCTTAGCTACACGTGCTCCGTTCTGACAGAAAAAGACACGCGTAATCTTGAGAGATGAGATTTGGAATCTGACGAATCTTCGACGACTCAGACCACAAGTTTAAGTTATGACGTCAAAAGGTCGCATGGTAATTGGAAGCTCCATTTCGTCCTAAAGAACTAATGGAGCTGGGGGGCAATTGTTGTGCGGTCTAAAATCCTAAGGTCGCATAAGGGTTATATGCGACCTCCACCGTGAAGGTTATATGCGACCTCCTCCGTGATGGTTATATGCGACCTCTTCCACAGGTTTTGTGCGACCTTCTCCGTGCAGTTTGCCTTGACAAACAGGAAACCTATAAGAAGAGGGAAACACGCAAATGCTATAAAAGAAACCTACAAGAAGAGGAAAACAAGTAAATGCTATGGAAGAAACCTACAAGGAAAGGGAAACTGAAGACTCCTATTTGTGATTAACTAGTTATCCGTTTTGAATAGTTATCCAATTATATTGTTACTTAATTTATGTTACCCAATTGTATAGTTACTCGTTTATACAATTAGGATCCTAGAGACATAAGGAACCTAGGGACATAAGGATACCTTGATCTATATAAAGGGGGCTCTAAGTTCCGAGAAAAAAAAAACCAAGTACGGGGCAGAAACAAGTCACAGAGAATAGAAGTCAGAGCAAATACAAGCTTAGAGTATTCCAAACTTTGGGTGGTCTAAGTCTTTAGTATTCCTCAATAGCTTTTCAGTCTTTCCGATTTCCAGACGAGATTGTAATCTTGAGTGTTCATTATTATTCATAAAATAGTGAGAAAATAGTGGACGTAGGCTCATCTTTTTCGGGGCTGAACCACTATAAATCTCTCTCTCCTTATTTGCTTTGATTATTACTTCAATTCACACAAGCCACATCTCTTGATTATTTATAAATTTATTGTTGATAAAACCTCCATCAACAATACCTATTGGATTGGTGCCCTATATATATTTATATATAAATGTATAAAAATTGATTTATTGTTGTCATGATATGATGAATGACAGACTGATTTAAACGAAACTCAAAATCCGTTTTTCGTACATAATACATGACTCAATCTGGTTTTTTTTTTTTTGGTGGTTGAAATCGGTAACGAAGTTAAGAAATTAATCCTATAGGATTCTTTGTGATTAAAAAAACAATGGTGGAGAGGCAACCCGTGGGCTATCCTCCCGGAGAGCATGGCCGACAATTTGCGATATGATGATATGATATGATTTGAAATTTGCATGCAGTTAGTAACTCGCACAGAATTAGTATGTTTGATTTTGACTTAAATGAATTCGAGTTAAAATTAGGTTGAATTTGCGAACTTGTTTATTAAACGAGGTAGATCTGGGTTGACTCACTAACCTAAACCTAACCTATAATGACCAGTTTATTAAACGGGTCAATTTTGGGTCGACTTATGTAATACCTGTTTAAAAATATTAGTGCATTTTGAAGACTTTATTATGTACATATATTAAGATTTTATGTGCATTTCAATTTATTTTTGGTAAATATTATTGTCTTGAAATCATAAAATATATATGAATTTATGTCAAATGTGCTAAAAAAATATTTTAGTTAATTTGGATTAAATTAGTAAATGAGTCATATCGGGTTGATTTAGTTCGAATATGACCTATTTGAATAAATAAGTTACATGTATCATGTCGGGTCAACCCGTTTATAAACAAACTAAGTTTGAGTTAGAATTTCTGACAAGATTATTAAACAGGTCGAGTTCAAGTTGAAGTATATATTATTATACATTGACATTAATATGACATGAATACGATCTGCTAACACGAATTGTCATCCCTACATGAGAGTGACTATATAAACAGGTCGAATTCAAGTTGAAGTATATATTATTATACATGGACATTAATATGACATGAATACGATTTGCTAACACGAATTGTCATCCCTACCTGAGAGTGACTATAAGAGCTCCAATCCTATTCAAAAATATTCGTCAAGACTCTATAAACGAATCATTACATTCGACAGTAGAGTATGTCACATGAACCCTATTCAAATAACTAAATCCTATAAGATTCCCATCTTATATTAAATCGGTCCTAAATTCAACACATAACTCTTTTGGTAACTTTTAGATACATGAAAAATTTGCAAAAATGGCTTATGTATTCAGTAATACTAAATAAAAGGCTCTAGTATTTTAATTTATGAAATAACTGATGAGATTGCTAATGAGCAAATACTCTGTTGGTTTTTGTTAAACGAGGAATACTAGGGATACAAAATATACACAGAAGATATACATAATAATATAATAATATGTTATTAATTTTAATTACTCATCATTTTTTATTTAAAGATACTATTGTTGTCATATATTACGGAGCACTATCGAGTGCTACTTAACAAGGCATCTTAGTCTTTAAAATAAAAACGTAAGTAGGTTATTTCGCAATAATAATATCGAGAAAGGAAAAATTCTAGCATAGGGTGTACAAAACTTTTCCTCAAAGTATAAAACTGGTGCAATTTGATTGGTATATAGTCATTCTCTGGCCCACATGAAAATGGTTGTTTTTTTTTTTTTCCCTTTTTTTGAAGGGAATGAAAATGGTTGTCACTAATACAGCACACAATATATTATAACCCATGTAATGAAAATTCTGATTTGTGTACTTCGATCTTCCCTTATTTCTCATATAATTCAAGATTCTCAACGAAAAAAAAAATTGTAAAACATGAACATCAAATCTGAGTTCACTAGCTTTATCAAAGGTGAGAAAGATCCAGGAAAAATAAGCCAACTCAAATCGATGTGCATGAATTTGACAGTGGAATACTGTCCTCTTTTTTTTTTTTTTTTTTTCCCCCTCCCCCTTTTTATGCTTTTATTCAAAAAAAATTGTAAGGATTTTATGCTTTTATTCAAAATAATTGTAAGGAAAAAAATCATAGAAAAAATAAAAGAAAAATACTTTTCTTAAAAGTTTATTGAATTTTATTTTAGCACTTTTAATTTTATAAATTAATGTATCAAAATTCTATATACTAAAAAAATAACATCAAATCAAATTCTCACTTTTTTGGAAAAAAATTTCTATTATTTTTTTTGTTTCAATCCAAATAAGAGAAAATATAATCGCTTAGAATTTTTTTTTCTCCCTAAAAATCCAAGTTCCAAATGAACGTTTGGGGAGAAAAAGTCAAACTGGTATGCTAGTATTCTGTAAACTCATATGCATTGATCATAAACTCGTTTGGGGCAAATGAAAGCCAAAATCAAAAAAGAATCTGGAAATCAAGTGTAGCGTGACGAGGAAGAAGATGAAAAGGAACAAAGAGATGAAATTAGGAGACTGTGAGGCTCATTTTTTCATTTCATATAGCTCTCATTATTCAACAATTTATCCAATGTACTACACCCTTTTTCTATTTTGGCCTGCTGACTTTTATCTCTTCTGCTAGATCTAAATCTAATGGTAAATATCTGTAACCTCATCGTGAGAAAAAAAAATTTAATAGCCTAGACTAGACGCCTAATTACTAGATAATCTGCTCGATACTTCTATGTCAAATCATATGTTTTACTTATAGAGGATCCTTTTGCAAAATGATCACACAAGAGCATTTCAAACCAAACTTCTAAAATAAAGAAATTTTAAGGTAACCAGTAGCTCTAACTATAACTAGATGTTATTTATTATGTCAAAATGAAATACAGTTATAGTGTCACGTTATTAATGACCTGGCGTTGTGGCAATAGCCCAGTATGTTATTTTTTTCTCCATCTTTTTTTATTGAAATTCTAAATTTTCACATATATTCTAAATGTCTATTTGGGTAAAAGATTTAAAAAAAAAAAAAAAAAAAAGAGCTTTGGATAAACAATTAAGAGAATATTCTTTTTTGTGTAGAAAATATTTTTTTTGGTATAGTATTTGGAATAATGGATTATAGATGGAAAAAAAAAATAGAGCAAAATTGTTCAATTTTAAAGTTTTGATTGTTTCAAAATAGAGTTTTAAGTTGGGGATGACCTAAGAATGTAAAGTTAGAAAAATGACTGTCTTTCTTCCTTTAAAAAGAATCGTCAATAAGGTTATTTTGCCTTTTTTTTTTTTTAAGAAAAAAAAAAACCAAATCCTCCATATTTACCGGTTTAAAGTTTTTTTTTTTTTTTCTGAGATGTAAGCGTTTCTTTTATGAGTTATAAGTAATTTTATGAATAATTATTTATTTGTATGAATATGGTGTTTTTGTGAATGGTCCGTAATAAGTTGTTAAGGAGATTAATATCTTCCTTATATAATGAAGAGACGCTAGTAGTGTAGGAGGTAGAGCTGTTTAGATTACTTCAGTGTAGTCTTCTTTGTCATCAATAATATTGTTTGGTATGTTTTGTTATTTGGAATTATTAATGTTGGCAATTTTTAAAGTTCATTATCAATTAGAAGACAAAGCATGAATCATTTATATATTTTTTTTTCACGATATATTGGGAATTCCAGATTTAGCTTCATATTCCAGTCATCCAGTAAAAACTTAACCGTAGTCTAAAAAATTAAATTTGATTTCTAAGTATCAAATCCAAGATTAAAAGATCAGATTTGACGATAACGACTCAATATAGCTTCCACGGTGATGAACACTCATAGAGAAGGTTGTGAAAAAGCTTGGAATAGTCATGGTTCATAAAAAAAAAAATATGGACATTTTAGTTTGAGTAATTTAGGTAAAACTAGATAAGTGCTAGGCCAATGAGGAGGATTTGTTTTGATAAAATTTGTAAATAAGCCCATTTTATCACCATTTGGGGATTATTAGTAGTGTAAAACCTACGTTGTTGGTGACAATTTTAGACACTTTTACTATTATCAATTAAGAGAAAAAGTAAAAAAATACTTACAGAGCTATTTTTTTTTTCTAAGACTTCGAAATTCCAAAGTTTGTTGTTGATATATTGCCTTTGCATATGATGTGTTCTAATATTAGTGGATCTATACGAGAGCAATTTTAAGATGTTCCAGTTTGTTACTTGTTGGATAATTTTGATTAATAAATTAGATTCTACGCGAATGAATTATAATTATAATTAATTAATAATAAACTGACACATTATACGGTGCTAGGTACTACTAATACTCCGAAGTATTATTAGTTCTAAAACTAAAAATTACTCAAAATCCGTTAGATATCAATATTTTCTAAAAAGGAAAAAGTCATTTTTCTAAGAAAGAAAGGGTTGCATTAGAACGACTTTAGAAGTAATTTAACTTTGCGTAAGATACATTATACTTATCAATAGATCTATTGGGTCTTGCTACGAGCAAAGTAGTAGTAGTCTCTTACCTTTGCTTATGAGTTATTATGCATCCTAGCCATCAATGAATTACGACAATAAAATTTTTCTAAAAGAAACTAAAGCTACAATAGAAAGATTGCGTATGACCGACGTCCTTTACTTGTGACTTGTGTCTCATGACTTTGCTTTGTAACGCCATCTTAGCTTATTATTGATCAAGTTAAATGGTAGCTTCATAATTTTGAGTATGATCCTTTCTAAAAAGTAAAAAAGAGAAAAAAAAAAAAAAAAAAAACTTTGAGTATGATGATTGATGAATCTTAGATATCGGTATATTTACATGGGCTCCACTAAGTTAAATAGTAGAATTGGAGGTAAAGTGAAATCTGAAATGCATTTGATACTAATATTTTCAACGAAGACGACGACGACGACAACAACAAATAAAAAAAACTAAAGCTACAATAGAAAGATTGCGTATGACNTTAGAATTTTTTTTTTTTTTTTTTAATTTTCCAGGGAAGATTAGAAAGACTTTAGGTCTTATCTTTTAGAATTAAAATTTAACGAACATTTGCACGTTATAGGGAAACTCCAAAGTGCAGTAGTAATAAAGGTTCGTGTTCTAGCAGGTTGACTTTTCATTATATTAGTTTTTTAAAGTTTGATGTATTTTAAGTTCATTAAATAGATTTCCAATAAGATATATTCCAGAGTCCTTTGACAAAATGACAATATGGAAAATTTTATATGCAAAATGACCATCAATTATTTCAGTGTAAAAATAAAATAAAGTTGCCAGTATAAAAATCTCAAGTCATTTTGCAAATAAAAATTTCAGGCCTCTTTCACTCTCAATCATTTTCCCCAACTATCTTAATGAAACTCCCCAATTTCTTTTCGAATGGTCGACTTTTTACTTTCCTTTTTTCCTCGCTATTTCCAAGTTTTTGGTTCTCATTATCACATAGTACAACATAAATACAACCAGAGGAAGCAAATATATTCAAAACATTTTGTTTTTAACCTATGAGGATATGGTGACCAATAAGCTCTTATAAAATATAACAAGGAACAATGTATAGCATTTTAAACAAATTCCCAATTTAACATCAAAGATCTTGTCCCATTCTAACAATATTAAATCCAATTAGCCACACACTGGCAATTGGAACTGAAATAAGTTGCAAAAGAGCTAATAATTACATACATAAAGTTCGAATTTGCCAATTTACACCGAATATGACAATAAGTTACAAAATGACTCCTGCTCGCACTACCCAATCCGTAATTCTCAACTGGAAAACATTGGATGTTAATCTAAAAAAAAAAATCATCAAGTGGGGTCTTTTAGGTCACATCATATGTTCAAATGCTCCTCCGGGTTGAAGTCCCGGAACTCGATTTACCGTGACATTGTGAATCAACTGTTGCAGCCATCTCCTCGTAGTTGGATCTTCCTGAAATAAACGACGAATTGTGAACATCCAATTGAGATTTAACCAAACAAAACGGCGCAAAGCTATATCTGAGACCAAAAATAAGATTCATTGTTCATTCTCTGATCCGGAGTACTAGAATTAGTGAAGATAAAGATTCAGAAACTGGCGAATCAAATAAATACACCAATACTGCACTATTACTATGGCGGAAATTGAGGATGGTACGAAATAGAATCTAAAATAACAAGCCAACGCAAAGACTACAAAACAGGCTGATGTCTGTTCTCTCTCCTACTAGTCTCTAGAAAAATTGCTAAATTACAACCTATAACTTACGCGAAGGCAACTACTGAAAGTGGCATCTCTCAACATGTCCGGAAGGCAGCTTCTTAATGCTTCACAAGCCCTGCATGACAAAAAGAACAAAGGACAGCCAATCTATTCATCAGAAATTGACAAAAGTACAAGAAACCGTGAGAGAAAGAGAGCGAACGAGAGAGAGAGAGAGAAGTGGGGGGATTGGGGAGGAGGAGCTGCTTGCTGGGGGACTTGGTACATTGGGGGAACATAAAGTTAAATCTACTTCACCAACCTTGGGTTTTCCGATAATCGAAGATAACATCGAATTATATGTTTCAATAGACGTGATGAGGGCTGTTCAGCCAGCGCGCCGACCATGTTACCCAGAACTCGTCCTACTGCAAAAAATCTCTCTGCAGTAGTACAGATATAATCCAAGCCCATATCATCCAACAAAATCTTTTGAACAATAAATGTGGCAACCTGCCAGCAGAAAACCTTTTGTCAAACAGTTATAAACATATCACATCTCAGGTAGATCACGCAAAGCCTTAAAAGCTCCCCCCCCCAAAATACCCTATTATCAAGCAAATAATTGAGATAGTTCCTTTGAAAACCATTATAACACATTCCAATCATGAAGCTCGAATTGCTGGATGGCAGATACAGGACAATGAGCAACAACCTCTTCTAAGTCAAGAACATCATGATAAAAAAAAATATAAAAACTTAAATGTAGTGTCACTCAGATCCCCAAACATGAGACTCAACTGTTTTTGATAGTTCACTGCCCATTTCCATGGTTCGCAGACACAGTGGAATTATTTCGGTTGAAAGAAGGAAACTAATGACTTCTGTCTCATCAACCTGGAAAAAAGAGAAGAGGGGGGGGGGGGGGGAGTAGATTTATCACAAACAAATTCTTTTTCTGAAAAAAAAGAAAGGAAAACAAAGAAACAAAAAACAAAACAAGACAATACAAAACTACACAGTACTATGGCAGCAAGGACCTTGTACCTTCACCAGGGCACCAATGACACCTAAGCTAGTAAGCCTCAAGTACTCAAAAGGTCTTGATTTGCTTGTTGTGTTAAGGAAAGGATACAAATACAAAGGTATATGAGCTGAAATAGAAAGTAGGTCGCTTAAAACAGTTCTCAAAATTTCAAAAATGAAAATATAAGCATCTTATAGGAAAGCATGGGCAAAATTCGGCTCTGAATCAAATGCCTTCATAACTGAACAAGATCAAAGCCCATTACCATTGAGGAACAACATTCTCGTGTCAGGGTGAGAGGCTACACACTGCAAGAAAAGAACAAGGAACATAGACCATTAGCAATTCTACAATTGAAAGCTCAAAAACAATTAGAAACTGAAGAACACTAATTTCACATGCTGAAGCCTATGCAAGTCACATCCCCATCCCCATCAAGCAAAAAAAAGCAACTATATCAAGTTCCATATCAAAATTACGAAAAACAAAAACTTCTTTCATCTTCTGATTCCAAGGGCACTATCCCTCATTTAAGGTGAAGGTGAGGACAACGCATTCCATAATATATTCCGCATGAACCGCACCCAAAAATAAAAACAAAAATGAAAGAGGCCAGAGTTCGAATAAATGACACGATATAACCAATTGCACTAAGAAAAAGAGAGAAAATTTGGAAGGTAAACCAATTGACCTGAAGAAGAGCAAGAGCATTGCAAACTCGATTTGATTGAGCAGGAGTTAGATTAGGAGGTGAAAGAACAGGGTAAATTGAAACTATCTCCTGCAATGAAAATAAATAAATGTAGAATACCATAAATGACAATTAAAACAAGGAAAAGGATAGATTACGATGGCAATAAACAGCAGGAAAGATACCTGTAATAGTGCAGCAATAGTACCAAAAGAATTCCACAATAAAGAAGCCAAGTCTTGAAATAGTTCTCTCTTCTGTAGAACAAGGACAAATATAAGCATATCAGCCACGTACAAGTAAAACAATAATACTGAAAGAAACTTTTACATGAAAGAAGCCAGGTATTGCAATAATTCCTTGTTATATTACATACAGCAACAAGTTTCTAATTGTCGTATACAAGATTATAGCAGCTAAATCAATAACCCTTTGTCAAACATAGGCATATAACCAGGAAAAATATGTCAGCTGTCAGTCAGGGAATAATTCCTAAACAACTGATTTCCCATAAAGATTTTTTATTTCTTAAAAAAATAATAAAAAGATTCAGTTGTCTTTAAATAACCGCTTTTGGAATCTTAAAACATTTCATTAAAGTATACACTATTGCTCAGCAATAAAAAACCGAGAGATAAAATAACAAACTATGAAAATAAAATGAATACTATGGTCATAACAAATGCATTAAACATTTGAACTTTCTCTTAGTTGTGTAAAATATTTTCAAAAGAAATACAGTTAATATCCTTCCAAGCCTCAAAGCTGACATTTATCTTCAAATTTCAAGCCAAAGAATAAAGAAAATAGCCAAAACCAAAATTGCTTCTTAAACTTAAGCTCCTTGACTATGGCCAACTCCCAGAAATTTAATTCCATAAGAAATGTGTACCACAACTTTAAAAAATTACCCAAACTTATTTCATTGCAAATCATAACAAGTACCGATCTTACTATGAGCTGATCACCAAGCAAATAGTTGAACGTTTAAAGGAAGCCACACTTCTTTCACATGTGCTAAACCCTAAGTAATTTGGACCCCAAAATGCTGTCTTTGTCTTATTTAATCTAGCACATTCTTCAGGTCAATGGAGTTACGCATGCCTTATTACATTGTCACCAATAACCTCTGCAGGAGCAGGAGCCTTTCTTAAAATGATGGAAGCGACTTGAATCTCTCAGTATGATTTCATGTTCAATAATCATGGATATATAGGTCATGGCACTGTGGCAATCACCACAAACACGTAAATTCTTGGTGATACGAATAGGTGCACCAGGTGGAGTTGTTAGGATGGCATAGGCAAGAGCCAACTTCTCACTATGTTCAACGAGAAGATCACCTTTCTCCTCATCATCCACATCATGGAGTGCAAAGCTAGTTTCTGGAACATACCCAAGGGCTTTAATGCGTTCTATCAAGCTTGCAAGAATTTCATATATTTGCTGTGATTGAAGATGTCGTCTGTCACCAACGAAGAACGTTGTGGTACCTTCCTTCCCTTGCACCCAACTGCAGCCAGGCCTCTTCTTGACCCCCGTATGTTTCATCAAAGATCTAATCCTGGTAACATCTTTCCAGCGCCTTGCATTGGCATATATGTTTGACAATAAAGTATAGGATCCATCATTCTGCAATTCCAACTCTAACAACCTATTTGCAGCATACTCACCAATCTCAACATTTGAGTGAATCCTACACCCACTAAGTAATGAAAACCAGACTATTGGAATTGGTTCCATAGGCATGTCATTGATAAGCTTCAAAGCTTCACCCAAGCGACCAGCACGACCCAAGAGGTCAACCATGCAAGCATAGTGTTCAGCCCCAGGAGTAACTGCATAATCCTTGCTCATGTCACTAAAATATTGTATTCCCTCATCAATCAACCCAGAATGGCTACAAGCATAAAGAATAACAACAAAGGTTACACCATCGGGCATCAAACCTACTCTTCTCATTTCATCAAAGACCTGAAGAGCTTCTTTACCACGACCATGCATGCCATAACCTGCCATAAGTGATGTCCATGAAACAAAATTCCTTAGCTTCATGTTGTCAAACACAACTTGAGCATCCTCAACATCTCCGGATTTGGAATACATATCAATAAGGCAATTAGACACAAACGGTGTCATGGAATCATGTTGGCTTCGAATTACATAGGCATGAATTTGTTTACCAAATCTTAGTGTGCCTAAATGTGCACATGCCATCAAAGCACAAGACATAGTAAAAGCATTTGGCCTTTTGTAGTTATGCTGACCAAGCATTTGGGAAAGAAGTAGTAGGGCATCATTGGCTTCCCCATGCTGGGCATACCCACCAATCATGACTGTCCAAGTCACCACATTTCGTTCCTTTGGTTCTATGAAATCAAACATCTTTCGTGCCACATTGACACCTTTGCATTTAGCATACATGTCAATTAGACCATTAATAATCATTAAATCCTCCTCTGGATCTTTCCCATTTCGATTTAGAAAACATTTTATGGCATAACAATGAACCTCTTTTCCTTGCAGCAATACTCCCGCAGACGCACAAGCTGAAAGAAGAGACACAAGGGTAACAACATTTGGCTCAGAACCAAATCCTTGCATTTGCCGAAACACATCCAATGCTTCATAAGCTAAACCCCTTTGAGCAAACCCTGCAATTACAGCACTCCATGTCACTACATTCAATTCAATTTTCTCCATCCTCATCTTTTCAAACAGACCAATAGCATCTTCAAATCTACCAACCTGGGAATAACCCGTAACCATAGTATTCCAAGATACCACATCCTTAACCTTCATTTGCTTAAAAACCTTGTTTGCCTCATCCATCATCTCACACTTGGCATACAGGTCCACAATGGCATTACCTACAAATACATCTTCATGTAAACCACTCCGTACAGCAAAACCATGGACCTCCTTACCCCACATTGACAAACCCATGGAACCACAAGCAGGAAGGATATTCACTAGACTAAAAGCATTAGGGCGTACACTAAGGTCTTCCATCATTCGTTCAAACGTTCTCAGTGCATTCTTTGAATCACCATTCTGGGAATAAGCAGCCACAATTGAGTTCCACGAAACAGTATCACCTATCCCTCTCCTGCACACTTCTTCAAACATTTTGTGGGCATCAACCAGTGCACCACAACGACCATACATTGTGACCACTGCATTACAAACAAACACATTTTCATCGAACCCATTTAGGCATACAGCAGCGTGCACCGAAGCACCTAGCCGGAGCAAGGAAATTTCACCACAAGCTTTGAGAACAAAAGGGAATGTGTAGTGGTCAGGCCTCCATCCAAGTCTCTGCATTCGACGGTACAGTCCGAGCACATCATGTAGCAAACCAGACCGAACTCCACCCCTCATCATTGCATTCCACCAAAAAAGAGACCGCGACGATGGCTCGAGGCGCTCGAGCAGCGTCATAGCATATACGGGAGCATTGCAAGCTATGTACGCACCAATAAGGTCTGTGACAGAGTGTGCTAGGCCTAGAATCAGGATCTTCTGGTGGATAAGCTTGGCCCGGATCAGAGACTTGCATTCTTTCAACAACGAGTTGATTATAACAAGAGGGTCCGAGGTTGGGCCAGTGAAGAAGAAGACCTTGGGAGTAGTAACGTCAAGAAATTTCACAACTTGGTATCGGCACCGACGAATTATGAAAAGGGCCATGCTAGTTAAGGTCTATCATGTTGAAATTCGTAGGAAAAAGAACAAGGATATTCACAAGAACCAAACTTTACCACCGAATAAGCAAAACCCAGATGACAGAAAATGAAACTAATTTATAGCACTACAAAAGTCAAAATCAAGTCTTCAAAAAAAAAAAAATCAAAACAAAACAAAATTTAACAAAACCCAGTACGAAAATCTTGTTTCTAATGAAGAAAATTCATATAAAATATTATTTTAAAAAAATGAGAACCTTAGAGAGCTCAAGGAGGGCGTTTTCGCGAAGATCGGGGTTGCTGAGATCAAGCACTAATTGCTCCGCCGAAGCCATTTTGCGTTCCTTATTGGGCTGTGAGTGAGCCCCGGTTGGGCTGGTGTTCGAAGGGCTGATCGGAGCTCCGAAAGGTGAATTCATAGAGTTTCGACTCTTATTTAGTATTTATTATTCAGACACAGACACAGACACAGTCTCACCACCATTGATCCAAGCTATAACCTTTACTTTTTCTGTTTGTCTAAACTTTTGCTTAATGATATGATGTTTAATTTTTTGGTAGTTTCCATCAGGAGAGAGAGAGAAAGGGATAGATTTATATTTTTGAAAGATTAGTTCATTGATTTTGACGTGGCATCCTTACAAGAATGACATGTCGAGAAAAAGGTCACGTGCTCTGCATGCGCGTCGTAGTGGCGTGAAAACGACATGTCGTTTTGCATTTGCTAAAAAACTGTCTTAAAAATAAGGGTAAATTTGCAATACATTGACATATTATGTAATACTCAACAGACAAAACTTCAAAATTCTCAATCTTCCCTCCACCCTCATCATCACCCTTACCACCTGAAATTCATATATATATATATATATATATATATATATATGTGGAAGCATTTAAATGTAGAACGTTCTTATTTTATACAAAAAAATAATAATAATAATAATAAGAAGAAGAAGAAGAAAATAGAAAAAGAGATGCCCAAAGAGGGAGACATTCCAGACAAGCCAAAAAATGTCAAGATATGACGGTATGTGGAGTTCGTTGAGTCATAAACCTCTCTCTCCATTGTAAACTAATCTGAATGGGCCTGTGTTGATGCCAGCCAGAACAGAACCCATCAATGTGATATTCATTTTCCATTTTGGAGGAATAAGATCCAACCTCCTAAGAAATCCTCCAATAAGTGAAATAAACTATTAAAACGAGAGCTTTGGTTGAATTGACTGCAGTGCTTGATTCCCTTCTTGCAAGCTAATTTTTCTCAAAACCCCTTAAGCCAATGCTATGAAGTTGTATGGATTCTTGGTTATAGCTTTTAGTCTTGAATTTACTTTTGGACTGCTGCAGCATGGCTCAAATTCTTAGGATACGTGTTAATTTATAGACCTGCCACAATAAGTAAAAAAATATCATGCAAAGTCCCTAAGAAAGTCAATTTTCACATGTAAAGGGGAGCCAAGTAGGAAGTCACAGATAAATAAACTGAATGGAAAGCAAGGAATGTGAATGAATATGGTGCATGTGCCAGACAAATTGAATACAATGAGTAGCTTTTGTACCTCCAGATTCATGCATATGCACTGAACTGAAAAATAGTGATGAATTCTTCTTTAAAGGTAAGCTACAATAACTTTATACAACTGTGTCGACTGAACATACATTTGTGTCTTGAATGAAAAGTTTTGCGATACCAAGCAGTCAGTTTTCATTGCAAAATATGTTGCCGAACAAAATTAATAGCACACTGATAAAAATTAAAAACAACCATTGAGAGAAAAGCAAACCAACCTGCGCAGTCCTACTAGGTAGAGTCACTTCTAAGCAGCTTCGGAGGCCATCGACCCTGTAAAACAGTACTGTCAGATCAACAAACAGGAGAGAAACCAATCTAAAATATAACACCACCACAGGTCTGGGAGAGGAGAAAAAGATTCAAGAAAGTCCATAGTTACCTTTTGCTAATGGTTTTTCTAAGATATTGGTGATCCTTTACAAGCCCTTGACCTCCATAAGTTATTTCATCTGTATTAAGTATAAGCTGTAGCCACAACATATCATATAGATTTACTCCACCAATATGCTTTACAGTATGCACATACAAAAATATGATTGATGTCCTAATAACAAATAGTGCAACTGTTCTCTTGTTTTGACAGTGTATTTGTGATCAGTCATTAAACATGATACGAAGTAACTGAGTACTAAGATTGAAAAGTTATACATCTGATCCCAAAAAAAAAAAAAAAAAAAAAAAAAAAGAAACTATGAGGTTTTTCTTGCTAAGACTTACTTGATATTCTCCAGCTTCTTCTACACCAACTCTGTATCCTTCATATGACTCTGTTGGATGAAAGTTAAATAGGAATAGAAGTGGACCTCTCGTGTAAGCTATTACCTGTAAAGCAAACAAATATCTTTGTCACTTAGAGAAAACACTTCAAACCAATTACATTACTAGTACATCAACACAAGTGAATCTAAAATGAGTTTCCTTACCATAGTAGTGTCATTCACATGGTGAATGCTAGGTAAAACTCTGGAAAGTACTCGTTCTTTTTCATCCAATTCCATCAAGTCCTAGGAGAAAGAAAAACATAAATTTGTTACTTTGTTCTTTCTACTTCAATAATAGAGAAAACTTGGAGAAAAAAATACGGTAATGAAGTAAGCAAATTGACACCTTATCAAAGATAAATAAGTTGTGATGAACTCCATCTGCTAAAAGATCCCACTGACGATTGGCCAGCGAAAATGAGAAACTGTTGCTTGGCATTGGGAATTCGACCCTCTGGCACATGAGAAGATCATTAGTAGCATAAAGTAAACTGTTCAAGGATATTGTTGGGAAAGCGAGCTCACCTTNAAGCACGGCCACATATCGTAAACGTAATCAATCTGATCATCTGCCTCAATATGAAAAAACCATTATTGAAAAGAAAAAAATAAAATGACAAAGAAAGCATAAAACAAAATTCAATGGGACATTTTTACCAATTTACTTATAAACTCCATCTTTTTCTAACTAAGATGCACATGTAAATAGAATTATCCTTGTGAAATCAATCCACTGCCATAAATCAAGATGCCTTACACTTGATGTTTGACTACATAAACGTAACTGATTTAGCCCAGTTGAAGTTGCCTATTTTATTGATATTTTATTGATCTACTAGTAAATCTGATTCCAGTAGGTTTGACCAATTTTTTATCCACAAAGGTTAAGTTGAAAAAGTTAGTTCACCAAAGATTAAGAAGCAAAGACCATAAGAAGAAATCTGGCTAAGTGTGCAAGTGCGTGCTGCCTTGTTACTCTGGCCACATAATTAAATAGAGAAAGCATGCATATTAGCACATTGATTTTCCATAGTGAGAACAAAGCATACCTTGAGTAAAGAACACCCTCTGAGGAATGGTTCATTTGCAATACCAGAATCTTTAGTTATTTGACCAAGTAATATCTCTGCAAGTGATTGCCCTCCAGATATCGACTAACATTGAAGATTGGAAGGCAGGACATGATGAAATAATTCAAATAAGAACAAACAAAAAATAATTTTCAAAACTGATATTACTTAAGAGAAATCCAGATTCAAAACTGATATTACTAGAGAATTCCAGATGTGGAAGAAGGGATTAAACACAGACGCTACCTGATTATGATTTTCAGCATACACAAGCATCTTATCGGCATATTGTACATTTCCCATTAATGTTCTGACAATCTGATCAAATGAGTTCAGAATCATTGCGCATTAAGTTTAGATGACGAGCATTCATCTGAATTTACAAGGAAACAACTTTAAACCACTAAATGCTGAGATGATTTCAATCGATTATAAAGTACAACCTTACTCATGCTCCATTCATGATCAGGAACATTCTGAAGAAAAGATGACCACATCTCTGACACCGAAAGATTGACATAATAATCAAATCCCAATCCACCTTGAGAGGTTGGTTCGCATAGTCCAGGGTAATAAGTTGACTGAAAATCAAATTTAAAATGAGACTTATAAACAGCCACATAAAAGAAAGTATAAAGCTGAATATTATACTATTAGAAGATAACATGAGAAGGAAGGAATTTTTTATGATCCTGAAATGGAAACAAAGAGGCACAGCAGTGGAAAACAAAGATCAAACTACTCACGTCTTCAGCAATTGTAATTATATTTGGGTGGAGAACATGCAGAATCTCATTGGCCAAAATTAGATATAAGAGGGCATCCTTGTCAACATATTGATTGCAGTACCTGCAGCACGACAAGATTAAGTTCAATAACATCTTGCTAGCCTAACTGTGCACTTATGATGCAAAACATTCAACGTAGTTGAAACTAAAGAAAAATCATTTGGTTGATTACGATACTTAATAGTAATAATAGATCACATAACAACTAATTTAGTTAGCATTTCATAGTTCTCACTCAAAAGTTATATATCACGACAGAAACAACAAACTTATAAAATGCCTTACTCCTCCATGTCCCCAGAAAAAGAAGCAAAACCATTGTGTGTATACAACATTGACGACAGTGAATGGAACTGGAAACCATCAATTTGATACTCCGCAACCCACCTGCTCAAAAACTCATAAAAGCACTAAATTATTCACCCAATATGACTCAATGAAACATATCCACAAGAAGCAAGATATATTAAGACAGAAACAATACTTTTTTTTTGTCCTTTTTTTTTTTTCTTTCGATAAGGGGTTGGGATATTCGAACACTAGACCTCAACATTGAAGGTCAGTCCAAGTATGTGATCAAAATTAAGACACATAATACTGCATTAGTTTGGAAAAGAAAGACTGGCTACAATGAAATCCACTAATTTCGAAAACTGAACTCCAAATGTACCAGTTCAGATTTGAGAGAAGGAAGTGTAGTACATCAAGGTCTTCATATTTGAACATCCGGGTACCCCAGTACTTGTGATGTCCTCTTTTACCTACTCAAGAAGAAGAAATTATGATACATAATATGGTCATATGCAAAAAATAAGACTAACCATCAATTCATTGCACAAATGATGAGAAAACATGCCAACCCTTTAGGTTTTGGAAGGTGCAGACCCAAAGTTCAAGCAAAAGAAGTTCACAATATAGGAAACAACCGTAGTTAGTTTCAAGAGATAAAACTCACAAGTCACATAGAAGCATTGTCATTTACATTTTTAAAGGAAATAACTAAGGCGTGCTGTGAACAAGGTGATTGGATAAATAGGAAAGAGAGCAACCTACTTTTAAGTGAAACCTACTGCAAGTAAAAGTCAAGGCAAGAATAGTATTAACACATACCAGTATGAAAGTAGCAGTCATTGGATCCGTCAAACAGAGACAGCCCAACCATCTCATCTGCAGCCGAGTAGGAATGGACTATGTCTAAGAAAACCAGCAGTCCAAGTCCTGTAAAATTGGCAAGGCAGTTAATGGTCGGCAAGTTTATTAACCAGAATTAAATAAACAACTCAGGAAGAAAAGTAAGTTGAACAAGAAAAAAGAAAAATTGGACATGATCCAGCAAGAAATAGCACTCTACTGAATGTCTCCTAGTGTGATCCCCAGAATTAAACAGTTGTCTGCTGGGACATGTATCCATTGTCATCATTAGGCATAAATTAATTACATATCTTCCTATATACGTAACGAGTAAAACATAATAACTAACAGACGACTCTATCTTGCAGCAACATCTCTTAAAACACTATGAAACCTACAAACAAAAAGAAGCAAATCCGAGCATATAGAAAACCAGATCAGCAACATAGTCTTACTTTTAGTAGTCATCTGCTAGTGGCTACCACAATTGATATGTGAGGCAATGCAAAGGGATAATTTTATCATGTAACACAGCTTATGTAACGCAAGAAGTCACTCAGCTACTTGCAAATAATCAACGAAATGATTAGTATTCATGAATTAAAGAAATGACACGAAATGAAGAAAGATAACCATGTGCTTCATCAACCAACCGCTTGAAGTCATCAGGAGTTCCAAATCGGCTGCTAACAGCATATAAATTAGTGACCTGCATTTTCATGGAGATGTTGAATATTAATCGAAACCACAAAGTAAATTGCAGCTAGGTCTAATATTTGTCAAATAACATTAAAACAAAATAATTATAAAAAAAGAATGATAAATGAGCCCGATCACTGAACTCTATCTAAAACGAAAAGGAATATTCCCTTGCTTACCACATAATTCTTTTCATCAATGACAATAGATATGCCAATCATATTTCAGTGCAAAAGATATCACCCCATTCTAGTTTTAGGTTTCAAATTTATACTGTCACAACTTAGAAATACACTAAGGAATAAAGATGCATGCAGCTGAATAAACTTTACAAGATTAATTTCAAACATCAAATTTAAGACAAAATAGAGCATGAAAAGAATGTTTGGCTTACTCTATAGCCAACAGTGAAATAATCTTTGTGCTCAACAATTCCAATCAACTGGATTGCATTGTATCCCGCTTTCTTTACATGAGGAAGGACCTGAACCAAATATAGAACACAAAACTTAAAAATTGATAAACATGTCACAATATAGTGAATATAAACATCAAAGCAACAATCAAGGAATTGCCTTTTCAATGAAATCAGTGAAAGAAGATATTTTTGGTTCTGATCCACTTATTCCAACATGACATTCATATATACGCAATGACTTCGGCACTTTTGGGGGCGTGTTTCTCCATTTGTATGCATCTTCTGGAGGTGGTTCCCAGTGGACTGCAAAAGCTTGTTTTCCTTCTGCATCTGAATGTAATTAATTGCATTCAGATAAAGAAATTTTGGTGCAACATGCCATAATCCTTACGTTATATACAAGGAATTTAATTGTGGATTATAATAAGAAGCTACAGAAAAAGGAAAAGGAGAAGCATATATTGCCATAGACACTTCCAAGAGAACCATAAATATGGCTGACAGGGAGAGAGGTGAGCAAAGGAATCACAGCCAGAGTTGTTTATTGACTCCATGTAGCCTCTCAAAAGTGCATTTCACACCACAAGCTATAAGATATCTAACAATCTCACAGATTCTAATTCAGAATTCTATTTCTGATATAAAGTAAAATGGCCAAATTTTACCTCAAAAAATATAATGGTGGATGAGAAAATAACTTCCATCTAACATAGAAGAAAATTACCTGGTTGAACATAAGCGGCCCAAGCAGGAACTCTTTCCAATGGTCCATTAGAAGTGTTGAAATAGACCCTGTATTTGCTTCCATGAGAAATATTAGGAGTGTACTTTTTCAACCATGCCTTCCTTCCTTTACGTGTCTCAAACCAGTAAGCCAAAGGGGGCTCCTTTGCTCGAAATCTCTCTAGTGATTCAGGATCACCTATGACATTAAAAATATCATACTCCTTCCCACTGTCAATTACATGATAACGTAAATCACTTGGTGGGTCATCCTTATGCTCTTCTTTCCATGCTTTAAATCTTGTTTCTGCATCTGGTATTTCTCCCAATTCCTCTAAGGTTTGAGGTCCATTAGGGCCAAATATTTGTTCATATAACTTTGCTGGTACTTCAAAACGGTGATTTACGAACCGGTCCTCACCAGGTTCCCAATACTCATCATCTGATTTCTTAAAGATTTCTTCAATTGTGACACCGCTATCGCCTTTATCATAGTCATCTGCATAGTTATACATTTGAAAGTACAGTTCATCTGGTTCCTCTCCCTCCCTCAGTTTATCTTCAAGAATGATGAACCAGTAACCAAAATCATCGTGCCCAAGATGACCTTCTCTTGCACAATTTTCTGTTGGCGACCACCCATTGAAGTCACCAACCAGTGCACAATAGCGAGCTCCTGTGTTTAACATGCTCTATTTACACACGATCTGGTGGATGGAAATTTCAGATATGGAAGGTGTTTTCTAAGACAACTAGGAAAAATAGACATTTAAACAAGTTCCTATCATGAATCAGAAATTTGACACTAACGGTGACAAATATATCATGATTTTGATAATTTTGGATTGGACAAGAGAGACCGAGAAAGTAGAAGTTAAGAAAATATAAAACATTTGATATTATTACAAGGTAGAAAGTCTCATAAAAATAACTGAATAACTAAATAACTAACTGTGAAAGATCCAGGTTTCCTGCTAACCAGAAATGAAATTGATATCAGATTTTCTTCCCAGTTCCCACAAGCTGAATAATCTCGAAGTTATGTTTACAAGCAAAACAGAAAAATCTGGGGTAATGTCAAACCTGGAGCCCATTCCATATAATCCACTCGATGCTCCGGGTGGCGATGCATACCCAATATCTCAAATCTAGAGAGGAAATTGTTAAAAAAAATTAATATACCTCACTCAACATAAGCTCAGCTACTCTAACCATGAAATTTCAGAAAGATGCTGAACACCATGATCAGATTATATTAGTAGCAATCCTTGTCACTTCAAAAAATAATGACTCAGAAACAATTCCTACCACTTAACAAGGTTTTAAGATTTTACTTAAGAGGACTACAGAACAGATGTATATATACATATACACGGGAAATTTGCATTTTTTTTAGTACTAACCCAGAAGCCATATCCCTGAGATTAAGATGACGTTTCAAGATTTCATCTTTGAGGTCTTTCAATGCCTTGTGTCTGCGAAAATTGATCAAGAGTAGCATGTAAGACACTCGTTCATACTCTCCAAGTACTCTCCAAATAAATTCAAAGTGCTCAGAAACTAAGTGAAACGATTTGAAAATAGTCACATTAGACACCATAACTTTAAAATTTTAAATTCTTTGAATCCCAGAAATTCCAGACTCTATTTCCCACACTTTCCCACCTCCCAAACAAAACCCAGAAAAAAAGTAAAGCCTTCCCAGTACCTGTCACGGAGGAACTGAGCAAACTGTTTATGGGAAATGCCTCGTTTGGTAAGGAACCCAACTGGGTCGATTCCCTTTTCGCCATCTGACTCACTTTTCTTCGTCTTCTTTCTCGTGCTACGTTGTCGTCTCTCGTCTTGCTGCTTCGGTTGCTCTGGGGCCGAGCACACTATCTTTACTTTCTTTGGAAAAGCTACTCTTTTGGGTCCATTTCGATATTGAAAGACCAGCACAGAGCGCTTCGGATACAGAGAAAGTTTAGGTGCGAACGAAAGAGAAGTCATGGTCAAGAAAGTAGAAGAAATTTTTGTAGTTGTCGCTGAAGGTTTATGCTTTATAGCCAGCATAGAGTGTGAGAATGAAGGGTTTAAGGATAAGGTAGAGGTTTTTGAGTTGACTCGGAGAAAAACGGACATTACACTCGGTTTGACTCGCCACGTGTCAAAACGTGGCCGGGATTTAAAAGAAGATAGACTGTTTTTTTTTTTAAAAAAAATAATTAAATAAATAAATTATACTTGCACTAAATGGTAAAAACCAAAAAGGCAGCAATGAGATAAAATAACACCATTAAAAAATTTTACGAAAAGTTATTGTAAGGTTCGAAGAGACCCAATTTTAATCAATTACCAGCTGTAGTGGTTAATTAATTTTAAGCATAGACAAACAGATTTGTGAAGAAGTAAAAAATCAAAACAAAAAGGGTTTTTTTTTTTACATGATTCAACAAAGATTATTACTCTTGTTCATGAGACCAAGTCCAGCAATTATCAAATTCACTAAATCAAATCAAATCAAGGTCAAATTACACAATATTGACTTTTTACGTCAAAGAGAAAACTTCATTCTATTTTCAATGTTGCCACAAGCTAATCCATCTTGATTGATGAAAATCTGAGGGTAGCCAAGTTTCCCACTCGGCTCTACACAACTTAGGCTCTCTCTCTCTCTCTCTCTCTCTCTCTCTTAACGAGGATAGCTGAGAAATCCCTCCCAGTAGCAACAACTCAAAACTACCTTCAAGCTCAAACAAGTCCCAAAAAAAAAAAAAAAAAAAAAAAGAAAGTCCCTCTCTTGACCGAAGCTTTGAAGCCCTCAGGCTATTGGAGAAGAAATCAAGAAACAAGATACCGTGGAGAAGCTCACACATCTCCCATAGAGTCTCTGATCTCATATCTGGATTTTTGTTTCTAGAGAGCTAAGGAAGAAGAAGAGCGATACCAAATATATCAATTGAAAAAGCAAAAGATTCCCTCTTAACTGTACAAATCTATGAGATGACAAAAACGGTTTTCAGCAAATTTTCGTTCCAAGAGTGCACATTTCAGCAGTGGCCATGGTTTTAAAAGTACCTCTGAAGCTATGCTTCTTCAATTGATCTCGGTGAGGCCCAGAAGGTTTTTTTTTTTTTTTTTTTTCACAGAACTTAAGTAACGATTTAGGAATAATAGATTTTGATGCATATATATATATATATATATATATATAGTGTGATTTGAACTTAAAATTAAGATTTTGAACTTGACTAAGAATAATAGATTTTGACGCATATATTTAATATCTAATGTGATTTGAACTTAAAATTAAGATCTTATATAATATAATATGTGCTGTTATTACTTAAATATCGTCCAAATAACTTAAATCGACTTTTTTAATGTTATAACTAGTTTGGTTGGACCTCTTTGTGTTATAAGTAATTTAGTTGGATAAATCATAAAACCCAACCTTTTAGACTTAGAACTAAAATTCTAAGAAAAAAAAAAGATTTATTCCATCTCTAAAAATTGAAACTCTTACGATAGCTGTTCTTAATATCAGGATTTATGGCTTTGATGGCTTAAGTTTGTAGTTTTAAGAATTATTTTGTTAGTAATTTTATGAATTTTATGATTTTGTTATGCAATTATGTGTTTTTTTGCTATAATGCCGTGTAAGACATTTATTTTTATGAATTTTCTCTTGCTTTTATGATTTTTATGAATTTTTATGAGGTTTTCTATTACTTAAGTTGAGGCTTCTGTCGTCAACTAAGGTCATTCAAATTTTGAGAGATGTGTGTATGAGTTTGAAAAATTTGTAATTAAAATTTTAGTAAATTGTATTATCTTTTTTTAAATTTATAATAAATAATATTCATTAATTAAACCAACCTTTATAAATAAAAAAAAAAAAAGTTGAGGCTTACCACATAAGCTTTTTAAAAGCTTAGCAGTGGCTACGCTTAAAAAAGTCAACCTCAGTCAACCATAGATTTAAAAAATAATTAAGCACTAAAGCATGGCAGCCAAAGGCAATCTATTCACAGTGCTCACACAAATAAAATATAATGTGCACTTTAGCAGAATTTGCCAAAATTAAATAATTTACAAAAATGCACTCTCCTATTCTCTGTTACTGTTAGTACACAATATAACAAATTATAGTTAAATTTAAGCGTTTAGTGATTAAAAATAACGATTGCAAAATATTTATATTAAAGTTAGTTTACTACAAACTTCTCGGAGATTAATGTCTATTGAAATCCAATACTAAGACAAAATGTAATATAAACAAACAAATGAACATATATATACATATATATATTTATAAGAATAAGACTAGATATATCAAAATTTGTACTAAATTTTTAATACCAAAATATGCGGCATTTAAGTTAACACTATTTAATTGGTGTATTAAAACGTACCACAAATAAGTAAATAATATTTACCAATTGAATATTACCAACTCACGTATCATATGTGTTGATATTAAAAATCTGGTAAAAATTTTTGTATACGTAGCATTATCCTATTTATATCGACAAATAGTATTAGCAGCAGAACTAGTTTTTGCATATGTTTCTGGTTGCATTTCTTTTTTCTATTATTATTTCAATTATATTGATTAAAGGAGTAAAATTTCTCGGCCGTAAAGGAATGACATACAAATTACAAGCTTTCTTTGCCAGGCTTATCGAGTCAAACGATATACATAAATTTCAGCAAGGGCAAAGGATTCCATATACATTTCATTGTCTTTTGGCATATTCCCTTGGCCCAAAAATAGTTGATCCAATTCTCACATTTGTGCTGCCCATTTCAATCTGCAGGGTCACAAGTGCCAATAGCTATGAGAACCCTGCAACACTGGAAATACAAAGAGGCAACAAGAAGTGAAAAGTCATCACATACCGCTTGCTCAAAGTCACCAGACATGCCCATTGAGAGTTCACACTGCTCTTTAGTCAATCCAAGCGCCTTGCATACCTCAATTTTGCAGTTTGACAGAATCTGAATAATCATAGCATGAATTAGCATAAAACCAAATTAGTCGACAATTCAGAGGCAGAGAAGAATGTGAAATACATAAATAGAAGTACAGAGCATTTTGGCTCTTCAACATTTGATGGACATTAAAGGTTCAATTTCTGTTTTGAGAACAAAACTCCAAATTATAAACTACGAACTAGTGCTCGAACTCTTGGTGTGATTAGAAGAACTGGTTACCCAAAAATTCTCTGGAGTTGAAGTATAGTCCGGCATCCCAATTGTCATCAAACCAGAAAAAAGCAGATTGGGACAATTCAATTTGACATGTTTTGCGAGCTCAACAACACCAAAAGGGTCAACACCAGATTTTGCTGCCAAAAATGTCAAAACATCTGTAAGTAAATCTGTTGATTTGAAGTTGTTACAAATGCTTGTCAACTGTATTCAGTAGTCACCAAAAAAAAAAAAAAAAAAAGAAAGTTTCAGTTTGTAGATGTGTTTCCACATGACAGTATATCTCAACCGGACATAATTTTACGTTTTTGATTTCTTCTAACTTAAAGTTCAGTTCTTGAGGCCATTGAGGCCATAGATGATGTTAGGAAATGGAGAACAACGAAATAAACATAATACACGAGGACAACGCAGCAGTAGGCAAGAACATTTAGCACTATAATTCTAGCTCATCAACATGTTTCTATCAATACAGAAATGTACAGCATTTTCAATTTTACTCACATGCTTCTCCACTGGTATTCACTTGGACTAAAACCTTCAAAGGATTCCTTCCAAGGCTTGACACCGCATTGTCAAGATGATTTGCAACCTAAAGATTACAAAGAGATGGCAAGACATTGTCATTGTGAATGTACTTCTTTATTCCATCTGTTAGGAAAATATGCTTATACAAGGAAAAGCTATAGAATTGCCAATTGAAGCTTAAGGTCCAAAGATTATTAGAACTTCTATTTTATTTACTAAGAATAAACATTCAACAACATAAATTCTCACCTTCTCATTATGCACACCCTCAACCACGCTGATATTAGGGACCCCAGCTGCGAAAATGAATAAACTTCCACGGTCACCACCAAAATACTACTCTAATGTACTCGAAGACAATCAGAAACCAAGGATAAGATATGTATCAACATTTTGAGCATTACATCACTCAAATTGAATTCTTGTCCTTTAAAAGAACAAAGCTTTATAGTTACAAAAGAGACAATAGCCCAAATGCACGTAACAGATTTGAGACTTGGAATAATAGACGAAATCATCAAAGTCCATGACTTCAGCTTAATAATGATATTCCAATTAGTAACTTCCATCCCCTTTAACTATAAATAAGAGTACTGGTCAAATTTATCAAAAGATACCAAATTTATTGAAGCTTTTAAGTAACTTTAAGTAAAAAATGAAACATACCCAGAAGAGATTTTACTTTGTTACTCTGCAAATGCCCAACAAAATGCCACTCTATGTCTTCAGGAAGCTTAAAAAAAAAAAAAAAAAAAAAAGCCCATTTTAGCAAATACCAAGGTTGACCCTTTTCGATATAATAAAAGGGACCGTAAAATATAATAAAGATAGAGACCTCACCTGAGGAGCTTTTTCGAGGATTTCCTGTACATAGTTTTCGCCAAAGCATCGATGGCCAGCGTCGTAGACTTGGCGGATGAGAGAAACGGGCTTGGTCTTTGAGACGCCCACGACCCGAATTTGCTCCGGGTCGCGACCCGACCTCTCCGCCGCTTGCCGGACCCGGACCATTACCGACCGGAGCGCCACCGAGGCCGCTCCTTCCACCGCCGCAGGAGCAGCCATGCAGAAAGTTTCGGATTTTTATCGCCTTAAACCGCGAAAGGTTAGATCTTTTCTTCAAGAATGTCCTTACTGGTGGTTGTTGCTCTTCTACAATTAAAAAAGAGTGTAATGGTAAAAACAAAAATGCATAGTGTGAGATGTGACTTGTGAGGTGTATCGCTTTACCGAACATTGTGAGGTTTATCGTTTTATTATATAATTGATTTTCATTTTTTCTTTTTCGGTTAATGGGAATTTTTTTAGAATTTAGGATATTTTCTTTTTAAAAGCATAAAACACAATTTTATTAAAACTCGGTCACGTAAGAGATACAAGAATTCTTCCAATGAGAATCAGAAAATTGATTTAAAAGTTTGAAGTTGACGACACTTTTGTAGCACAAAGCCGGCTTAAACATTATTTGGGTCTTAAGCAAATCTTCCAAATGGGATCTTTTATAAAAATAAAGGATAATATTCTGTATTTCAAAACTTTTACCAAATTTTTAATCACAAATAGTACGTGAGTTGGCAATATGATTAAGTTATTTACGGTAAATTTTAATACACTATTTAAATAATACCAACTCAAATATCACGTATGTTGGTATTAAGAATTTAGTACAAAAATTTGGATACATTTAACGTTATCTTATAATAATGAAATTGAATACTTGGATGTTATCTTATAATAATGAAATTGAATATTTGGATGTTTTATTCGCAATACAACAAAATTTATTTAATACAAGAAAGATCAAATTTAGAAACAATACACACCCCTAACTATTATTAACTTCAAAACAACTAACTACACATTTGAGGGACAACAAGAAAATTATTTTGGGGGGGAGACAACAAAAAAATTATAGAAGTAAAAGGAAAGAAAGAAACGAAACAACTAACTACACATTTGAGGGACAACAAGAAAATTATTTTGGGGGACGGTAAATTTTAATACACTATTTAAATAATACCAACTCAAATGTCACGTATGTTGGTATTAAGAATTTGGTACAAATTTGGATACATTTAACATTACCTTATAATAATGAAATTGAATACTTGGATGTTATCTTATAATAATGAAATTGAATACTTAGATGTTTTATTCGCAATACAACAAAAATTATTTAATACAAGAAAGATCAAATTTAGAAACAATACACACCTCTAACTATTATTAACTTCAAAACAACTAACTACACATTTGAGGGACAACAAGAAAATTATTTTGGGGGGGGGGGAGACAACAAAAAAATGATAGAAGTAAAAGGAAAGAAAGAAACGAAGAAATGATAATATTAATTAATAAATTAACAAGAAATGAAGTATAAGAAAGAAATATATAATCTCTAAATTAACTTGTGGTAAAGCAATTAAGAATGACAAGATTGATGGAATTGAAAACTAAATACTACTTTTTTTTTCCCCTTAAAGTGTGTATTGTAAAACGAAAATAAATAAGTTTATATTTATGAGTAAAACTACAACAACAAGAAGGTTGAAATTTTAACGTTAGACAAAATTTGCAATGAATAGCAACTCTCAACAATGGCTAAATTTATGTTTAATAGCGTTAAAATTTTAACAGGTAACAACTACAGCTATCACGTTAAAAAAAATAATATATGGTTGTTCCAATTTTTTAAATAAATTGCTAAGATAGACTAATTATGAAATATATCATGATAAAATTAATTATGGAAATACAAAAATATAAAGCATAATCAAATTATTTAATTTTTATTGGAAATTAAAAGAAAGTATTTTATTTACCTTTTTAGATTTGAAAATGCCTAAAAAATAGGATATAATATTTCAACTTCCCAAAAAGATAGGCCTCTTGATTTTTTTAAAAAATTTTTTATTTGATTTTTTTTTTCAAGATCCATGTTTCTTTAATGGTTGTAGTTAAAGCAATATGTAATACAAAAAAAAAAAAAACTATATAACATAAATACATAGAACGAAATTTTGGGGCCTTTGTCAAATACCTAGGCTGCCTATAGATTTAGTGACTATGTTTTGCAGATTTCAGAGTAACGGTGATCCTCGATGACAATTTGGGAGAAAAACTCTAAAGACAAAATAAAGCACTTTAAAAGTTTTTCTTGATTCTTCATAATCGGAATTGACAATTCCGATTGATTCACTAGAGGAGATTCTGACAATTTAGATATGCTGTAGTAACTTTTTTCCCAGATCTAAATCAAAATTGATACAAATTTGGAGAATAACTACACAAAAAAATAACACAAACTACCATAAACTTATACAAGATTTAGATCATAGTGGGAAACTATCCTCCCAAAATGGAGAGGTTTAGAAATTAAAAAAAAAAATCCAAAAACATGCAAAAAAAAATGAGAAAAACCCATGCCAAAGAGAGAAAAGAATCTCCTTCACGGTAGAGGGAGACATCTGCGAAAAAGAGAGCTTAGAGGAGCTATGCCAACTACAAAGTGGAGATGATGAGCTGCGGAGAGAAGAGAGGAGCATGTGGGAGCTCCTCTCTCTAACTTCTCTCCCTAGTTAGATGAATAGTAAGACTTTGAAAGAATATAGGAAATTTTGACAAACGATTAATGAGAAAAAAAAAAAAGAAATAAGAAATTAATATGTAAGTTAGATATGTAAAACTAAGAATTTTTTTTTTTAATTCTTATCTTTCCGTCCAAAATAGAGAAAGTATTTTTTGTGGGATAACACTACATATCTCAGCTTTTATACCCAAATTTTTGGTACCAACATATATGACATATAAATTATCATCATATAATTGGTGTGATAAAACTTACCACAAATAGATTAAATATTATCATTAATTGAGTGGTGACAAATCATATGACACATGTGTTTTATTAAAATTTTAATACAAAAGTTAATACATTAAGCATTATCCTTTTTTGTGATATAAAAGGATTTAATATGCACAAGAAATTTGTTTAAGTTGCGGTTTTGAATTCCAGTATTCCATGCTAAAAAAAGGGAAAATACTTATTTTATAGTATCTTAATTGAAACTCATACTGAAGTTCAATTCAATCATTTATTAGTTGTTATAGACTATGATTACAATTATAAGAGTAGAGAATGACGTATAAAATGATTTTAGGATTACTTTGTGTGCATAATGTATCTCTCAAAACTGGACTTTTCTTTTTAACCTTAGAATAAAAAAGTTATACCACTATGGTGATCTCATCTCAAATCCATGACATTTCGTATTAGAAGAAGTAAAGCTTATCACCCGCCAAATTCTTGGTATCAACACTCACTCTTTCGTGTTGTTAGTTATATATAAATATATAATTCTAATCGTTATTTTTTTTGTGTTTATGAATATTATTTTGATCAATTAAAATAATTAAAATTAATAACGTACTTCTTTTAATAATAAAAAAAAGAAAAAATTATTAAATAAAAATTATTTATTTTTATTTTAATAATCTAATGACTGAAAAAGATACATATAGATAAATTAAAAAAAAATAGTTACTGAATTGGGAATATATATATATATATATTTAATTGAAAATGTATAAATAATAATACAACAAAATTTTAAGTAACATGTCCATTCCATCAATTGGTACACCGCCACAACAAAAACTATAAGCGTTTTATTTTTATTTTTCTTTTTTCCATTCCACAACCAGCACAATGTAATGAGAAAGAGAACCCACAAAAACAAAATCACAAATAAACAAGGCACATTGAATTGATTCATGGTTGAATGCAATCTGTTCATTTTGCTAGAAACCTTACTCTGTTTTCAGTGATTGGGTATTCATATAAATAAGCTACTTATTATGGGTATTAGCAGATGTGTTGGTTTGTGGATTTTTATTTTTATCCTTCGTTTTATAGCTTTTAAGGAACTTGGTCCAAGTGAAAATCTCCAAAGCCAATGTGACCGCTGCCAAAGCTCCCAGTACCCCAATGTAAGCCCATTTCCAGGTGTGGTCTGGCTTCAATATGGCAATACCACGGAACATGTTTATTGCTATTACTGCCAGCAGGGCATACCCCAGAAAATGATGGTACATGTCCCAATATTTTCGATAATTATCATGGGGTTCTGGCCTCAATCGTAATGCCAACATCTGCATAACATAAATGAAAACCAATGTCATTATCTTTGACAATACCACTAAATAACATCAATGTTAGCTCGAACACTATTGTTCTCGGCTCAGCAATGTGTTGTATTAGACTATAGAGAAATAATATGAACACACGAGTTTGCTTCATTCGTCGGTTAATAGATTTGGATTCCACCTGAATCTCACACTAATTAATGACGTTAATCAGAGAAAGTCGTGACCAAAATATTGTATATAACAAATTCTTTTGGTCCAAATGATCTTTGGCTTTTGGAAAATCCTCTTGGACATCAAATTCTTGCATCAAACACTATAAACTAATTAATGTAACAAACTGATTCTACTATCTTTTTCAAATTGATTCTCAATGTTAGTCTCACGTGAGTTATTGTAGGACCCAAATTTCCGAGAACAAATTTGGTGTGTGTTTCTAATAAAGGTATGAGTTCAATGCAAAGCCATAGAAAAATGACTTTCGTGTAATGTGAGAGAATATACGACCTGCAAAGTTGTGAATGTGAAAATGAATATGGCGAGGAGTCGATGTGTCTTGAAAGAGTAGTGTATTGAAGCATGTCCAAGCCAGAGTCCAACAGCCCAACCGGCTGTGCCAAGTACGTACCCAAGAATCTGGCAACCCACATGACAAAAGTACCAATTTTTCCAATCCACTGGAAATTTCCGGAAGTACCTCGCCAGAATCACACCAGCGGGCAAGAGCGTCCCCCAACCAATCATGTTCAGAATCCCATGAATCTGATCATATAAAAGCACCAAGATATATATATATATATATATATATATATATATATATATATAAGAAAATGATCACTAGACTTTTTACACTTTAAGAACTATATTATATATAAAGCCAGCACTCAGAACATGTCTTCTTTTTTTTTTTTTTTTGGGTTGTTTTTCACAATGTTTCAGCAAATTTAAGAAAAGGGTCCAAGGTTCTCAAGGCTTGTTGTATAGTTTTCCAGTGTGGTTTAAAATGACTCAACACAATTGACTTCAGGGGATTTTCAACCATTGGCTAGGCATGAAAATGTAATGGGTTCAGTTCAAAATATCAAGAATCAGGATGAAACAAATGGTGTGCAGTGGCTAAAATTTGCTTTTGGATGTTCTGGAGTCAATACCAAGTCTACTAATTCAAATTCATAAGGCAAAAGTGGTATCTAATATTGTAAACCAGCAAAGAAAAGAACTGTATCTAATAAGAATTAGACAGAAAAAGCAGAAAGGAAATCAAGTGAAAATAACCATTTCCCATTGATCAGAGTCCAAACAATTATAGCATATATAAAAGCTAGATAAGTAGGGGTGTTCAACATTTGATCCAAACCGATTGATCTGACTGATCCAATCCAATCCAATCCAATTACAAAAAATTGGATATCCAATTACAATTGGATTGGATTGGATTCTAAAAATTAGATTTGAATTGGATTAATTTAGTTGGCGGATCGTAATGTAAAAAATTCAATTACAACCGATCCAATTATATATATATAATATTTAAAAAAATAAAAAAATAAATGTGTTTTATTTTATTGGCTAAGTGCAAGTTTAATATAGACACTAATATACTAGATTAGAAAGGAAAAAAAAATCCTGCTAGTGATCTCATATATATTCTACATTTAGTTTCTTTTCTTCTCACTATTCTACTATTCTACTGCTTCTCTTAGTGCCTCAAATCCTCGTATATTCAGTTGAAAGTTTCTCTAAGTACATTTCCTTCTACCGTATTTCTTTTGATTATTTCGAACATACTCTTAGTGTTTGTTACTTTGTTTTTCGTCTATTTGATTTTTTTTTTCCTTTTGTTTTTCTTTAGTGATTTGGATGGCTACGTCTGTTTGGAATCTGGATGCTTTTTTTTTTTTAATTAACTTTGTTTCTTTGCTTTTTATTTTTCCTCAGTGATTTGTACGATGATTGCCTTTTTGTCTTTTTTTGCTTTTCCTTTTAATTATCTTAGTGATTGTTACTTGCTTTTCGTTTGTATTTTTTTTTTTTTTTTAAGTTGATAAATGCCTTGTGTATTATAGATGATTTTAAACGTTTGTAAAGAAATTCTTGAACTAATTTCTCCCGGGAATAAAAGTCTTGAAGGAAGGATAGCGACACTAGATAAAGTTTTTATTGATGTTGAAATTTTGAAAGTGTGTGTAGTGGAGCCTTTGTCAACTGATCCATCCATCCAGCTAAACACAGATAGCAATAATAATATAATGAGTCCGATTCCTCCATCAAAAAGAAAGCTCACGATGCCTCCATCACTTGTTTGGGAGCATTTTACTAAGGTTGAAAGAATCTTAGAGCTTAATGCAATTATTTTGGTGTATCATATGCATGTGGAAGTAAAAAGAATAGAACATCTAATCTTTTAGGTCACTTGTATAATCAATGCAAGAAGTATCTATATAGTGAAGATAAGAGGCAGAAGACATTATTTTTCAGCCTAAAAAGAGTGCGGAAGACGGATGAATTATTGGGGTATGTTCTTATAATTCTGAGTTAACTAAAGAGTATGTTGCTAGGATATTGATTGTTGATGAACTTCTATTTAATTTTGTGGAGCATTAGGGTTTTAGAGATCTTATAAGGATTGTTGAACCTAGATTTATAGTCCTTTCACGACATACTGCGACTCGTGATTGTCTAAATCTGTCTAAATCTTTACGTGTAGGAGAAAAAAAAAGTTGAAAGAGTTCTTATTAGCACAAAACAAAGAGTGTACCTCACCAAAAATACTTGGATTTCATGCTAAAATTTACATTATATGTGTTTAACCGATCATTATGTGGATGAAAATTGGCATTTGCATAATAAAATTTTGAACTATTGTATGGATTCAAACTATAAGAGTGAAATTCTTGAAAAGGGCATTGAACAGTGCTTATTGGAATGGGGCATTAAAAGAGTATTCAGTGTTACAGTGGATAGTGCTTCTAGTAATAATACTGTTATCGACTATCTTGTTGGGTCTGTATGTGATTGGGGTGGTGCAATTTTACAAGGAGTGCACATGCACATGCGTTATTGTGCACATATTTTGAATTTAATTGTGAAAGGCTTAAAGGAGCATGTAGATGTTATAACAAAGATTAGAAAGGTTTGTGAGGGGATATGCAAAAATTGAAACCTTGTGCAGAACAAGCAAAGATTTCTACTAAGAAGATTGTGTGCCTAGATGTTGCTACTCATTGGAATTCAATTTATTTAATGTTATATGCTGCTATTCAATACCAAAAGGCATTTGAGAGAATGGAGATACATGACGTTGGATATGTGAAGGAGTTTTATAGTAGTGAAGGAAGTAGATCTCCTACTTCTAATGATTGGGATAAGGCAAGGTACTTTGTCAAGTTTCTGAAGATTTTCTATAATGCTACATTGCAGTTCTCACGTACTCTCTATGTTACCTCAAATACTTTTCTAGATCAAATTTGTTTTATTGCCAATCAATTAGAGGTTTGGGGTAATAATGATGATGTAAAACTGAGTATAATGGCTGAGTCAATGAAAGTAAAATATAACAAGTATTGGGGAGGCATAGAAAAGATTAATCTTATGTTGTTTATTGCTGTTTTACTTGATCCATGCTTCAAGGAAATTTATGTTTTAATTTGTTTTGAGACATTGTGTAATAGAGATATAGAGGAGGCTCAAAAGGAAACAAACAAAAATTAGAAGTATTTTGAGCAGCATGTATGATGAATAATGTCTTTCTATACTCACATTTGGGTACATATATTCTATCTACTTCCCAAGATAAGGATGTGGAGGTTGATAGTGGTGACGTCGATGCATATAATAAGTTTCAAACTCGTACTAAAATAAGATTTAGGGCAGCTGATAATATGGAACCTAAGATTGAGGTTGATAAGTATTTGATGGAGACATGTGAGGACCTAAATAATCAAACATTTGACATTTTAACCTAGTGGAAGATGAATTCTAGTAGATACAAGATTCTTTCTTTAATAGCACACAATGTATTGATTATACCTGTGTCCACTAGAGTATATGAATCAGCATTTTCTATTGGAGGTCATATCATTGACCTATTTAGGAGCTCATTAAACCCTAAAATTGTTCAAGACTTGATTTGTACTCAAAATTGGCGTCGTGACTAGCTAAAAATAGAGCATTGTGACATATATGATGAGGTTGAAATAATTGCAGAAGGTATAAAAACTTGTACTTTATTTCTATTTCATTTTTTTTAATTTTTTTGTTTTCACAACCTAATATTCTTTTTTAATATTTTGGAGAGGGTTTAGTTGGGATTGGAGATCTTACTATTGAGTAGACTTTTTTGATTTAAGGAGTTTTAATTTTAACAGGAATGCTATTTCAGTTTAAGACATTAAGTATTATTTTCTGTGTGATGTATTCGGTTGTAGTTTTTATGTTTAAGATATTGTGATGGATACTGGATTCATAGTGTCGTTTATGTTATAGAGTTTGAAATATTAAGACTTGAGATTTTATATTTTTAAGCTAATTTGAATTTGGACATAAATGGTCAATGATGAATTAATGTCATCAATTTCTTTTTTATGATGAATATAACCATGGGCATGTCTAATAGTACAAGATTTTTGTTAAAAAGACTGATTTTGAAAATACTAACAAAGACCCATAACCGATTACATAAAACTGATCCAATCCAATTAGTAAGTGGATTGGATTGAATCAGATTTTACACTTAAATAGGATTGGATTAGATATGTATTTTCTAAAACTGACTTATAATTGAGTTGGATTTTAAATAAGATTGGATTTCAATCGATGAGCACCCTGTAGATAAGCATAGCATTAAACTTACCATTCTAAGATGACGCCGGTGATGTCCAACGCCATGACCAACCCCAGAAGTCAAGTTCAAAGTCTCGGTGCTGTCGAAGTTCTGAAGAGTAGGAGGATGCATTTTAGGCTCTAAGCTCTCCTGGTCAGCATCGTACCCAACTTGCCAGACATGGTTCAGTTTCTCAACGTTGTAAAACTTAGTATCAAGAAATAGTGTCCCGGATATTGTTATGTATCCACTTGTGGTTGAAGCACCTTTCATGTTTTCCACTGGGAATTCTATGGTCGAAGGAAAGAGCTGACAGCCAAGCTTGGTGTTGCTAGTGATGTTGTAGGTGTTAACAACTACCGTACCATTTTTTTGTATAACACCTATGATGGCTCTGGTTCCAACCATCTCTGGGCTGTTTCCGGGGTTGACACCCCATGCGATCCACCGGATGTCGTTGTGCTGCCTAACGCCAAATAAGACGTCGATTATGGTACTTCTGTTTTGGCGAATGTTCCAGCCGAATTCGGCTCCTAGAGCGGAGAGTTTCTTACAGTTTGTATTGTTTCCTCTTCCTTGCCAAGTCATGAGATCCCTAAAGGCATCATTACATGAGGACTGAACAATTGTGAAGAGAAGGGAAAGAATGGCTAATAAGAGACAGAAAGATTTGGTAGAGGTACACATACTGTAGGCTATCCTGCTGATATCAATGTGTCAGATCATTATGGTATGTACTTATATATAAAAAAGGGAAAAGTACTCTTAAAGTTTGGATAAAATTAGAAGTAAGCATTATTCTGTTTTGATCAAGTAAGAGTTCTGGAGAAGTTATGCAGAGCTATTTATTCTTTCTTTTTTCTGTTTGGTTTAAATCGAGTCACGTACTTTTGGGAAAAAAAAAAATAATAAAAAGGGTTAAAAAGTTTGAAACTTCTTTCTTACCTTGCCATTGTTTTTGACTGCATGCGTAGAAAAAGTGTCTAATTACCATTTTGGTTCTCCATTTTGCAGTAAAAAGTAAAAGCCTATATGCATGTTACAGCTCAGACAATGGTGCTTTCTCTAATGCTGCAAGAATAGTTTTTGAGGGCTAGATACACAACCGTTCAATCAATGATTATGATCTAAAGACGCATATGTCACTAATATTTGTCCAACAAAGTTTGGTTATCTCGATCTTTCTTTGCCTTTGCCTTGTTTTGTATGTAAATGTAGGTTGTTTTGATTTCTTCCACTGGAGAAATTTTAAAGGAAATGGTTGGTAATTTTTCTCTGACATGGCTCCGGCTCCTTACATGTTGGAGATCTGTTGTGAAACAAATAAAATGCCAAAAAACATATACCACTCGTGAATATAGTCCAAAACAACATGAAAATGAACAAGAGCTACTTTTTAATACTTTATATTCCTTTATTTAGCATTCTTTTGATTCCTGTACCAAAAGGAAGAATTTGCTTTACATCTTACAGCTGTGTTATCACATTTCACACAGACTCAAAGAATTTTTATGATAAAAGGCCAAAAAAGTGAATAATGAAATCTATAAACTGACACAGTACAGTTTGTGGTACTTATCAAAGATATATTTTATTATTGGTTCTCAAGGTGCAAGCATTTTATTACAAATAGAGAATAAAACGACTGTATATGAAAATTGGATTGAGAAGGGTTCGTGTTTCATGCCGTTTCAGTATATATGCTTTACCCCATACACCAAGGAACTCCCTTAACCTTCGCTTTTTATTAACTCAGGGCAAGCTAGATTCCTATGCCTTTAACTTTGCTCATGTGTAAGTTTTCTAAACCTTTTGTCACAATATTATATATGTATGTATTAATTATTATGTTTTATAATACCTATCACATTCTCTCTTTGAGATATTATTGGAGCAGTTTCTCACCAGTCGTCCACGTATCTCGAACTGCTGATACTGTATTCTCCAACTGTCCACGTGTTCTTGTTGTCCCAAAGTACTCTGAACTTCAAGCAAGATCGGTGGCGGCTGAGCCAAAAAGATAGACGGAAAAGGAAAGAAAGAGGGAAGAACAGTACAGCGAAAAAGAGGACGAAGAAGGAGACATACTAGCGGCTGCAAGGGGCTAACCCTCCATCATCCAGCTAGCGATTTCTTACTTCTTTTAGCCTTCTTCATATTTATTTCTTCATCTTTTTCTTGAATTTTCAGTAATCAATGGAATATTTTAGGATACTTGTTTTTACATTTCAGACTATGAGCTAAGTTTCCTTAGCTGGGATTGTGATGAATCCAAGGTTGTGATGATGGGTTAAAGTTGTTTTCAACGTTTATGGTATTTTTACTCTAGTTTATTCAAGTGAGCTTCATCATTATTCCTTTTTATTGCTTGGCCATCAATATTTAGGATAAACAAATTGGGATTAAATCTGGAAAGGTTAATCTTAGTTGGATTTAACTTGGATAATGCATGATTTAATCATCTTGTTAATAGATCTTTAAATTAGTAATGATATAGAAATATATTGTTACCTTGCAAACCCATTGAGAATTGATGCTATAAATGACGTTTTGAAAACTGGATTAGCATAGGAATATGTCAAATCTGGATTGAAGAACTTAACACATATTAAATTCGGAAGATTAATATGTACAGAGTAAATTTTTGGTTATTGGAGTGAATTTTGCTGTAGCGTTGCTGCTACAGCAACGAAACCCAGATTTGCAACCAAGGAGGATTCATTTATCCCAGCTTATCCATACCACTGATTTATATTCACTTGATTAGACCTCAGTATTTTCTACTTATTATTTACATTCCTGTTTGCATTTCTAATATTTGCCATTTGATTACAAATCTCTATTTCTCATTCATTAATTCAGCACATTTAACATTTAGTTTTCGCATTTAATTTTAGTACTCAATCCCTGTGGAGACGATACTCACTCACTACTATATTACTTGTTTCGACACGTGCACTTGCGTAGCTATTATAAAATCGACA
>JXTB01000422.1:0-130107 GCA_002914805.1 Parasponia andersonii
GAAAACCATCTAGGAATGGTGAATGGCAATTGGCAATTGGCATTGGCATTGGCATTGGCCTGATTATATAAATGAACGTTACGGTGTGGTGAGGACAGGAGGAGAGTTTGGCTATGGTGACGCCACTTGGAACTCATTCAGCCGCTTCTTTCAACTTCTGCAATGGCGCGTGTGTGACATTCGCACAAATACAGCTTACGTTATTCCCTTCTTTCAACTTCTGTTACGCTTTTGTTGTTTTATTCCCAGCCCCATCTTATCGTAACTTTGCAAATCCACAAATCTTTGTTACTGACCCGACTTGCTCATTCGGGTCAAAAATTTTAGTTTTATGGTTCACAAAAAATAAATAGAAATTTATCATAAATATTATTAATAAAAGATCTCGATGATATTCATTTCCAAACAATTATATATATATATATATATATATGTGTCTTCTTTTTCCTAAAAAAATTTCAGCCATTAGTTTTTACTTTTCTTTTCTTTCTTTTTTCATTCATCTTTTAAATAAATTGTGTCACGTTTTGAATTTGATAACATTGTTTGTAGTAGTGTCAATCGTTGAATGACGAACGATATCTGACAATAATTAGTTCACTGTTGTAGTACTTCCACGATCGTCTTATCTTCTTTCCTATTTCGGAAACTATTTTGTTATCCATTATAAATTTTGGCATATTTTACGTTTAATTTATTATAATTTCATGTAACAAGTTTTGCTTAGTGATATGGTTAAAATTGTGTGCTACTTCATTATAATTATATGCAAATTTCAGGTCCAAAAAATGATTGTGTCTGTGTCTCGGTCGTTACTCATCCCAAAACCTTAACTGGTTAATAAACATACCTCTGAAATTGAGGTTTAAGCCTTTTAAGGTTTGAGTCACTTATCTACTATCTCAAAAAAAAAAAATAAATAAATAAATAAATAAGTATTACATATTATCAAACAATGTTATTTGCAAGGTGAATTAAAACTTACTATTAATAGATACAATAATATTCATTTATGCCGTATATGATTATTAAAATGAGATCCAACTATTATTATTATTTTCTTGATTAAAAAAAATAGGGTTAATTGATGGATGAAGCATTTATTTGAAATAATTCTTTCTATAAATACATTTCTGACCAAGTATTTTTTTTTTCACTTTCCTAAATATACGCAAAATAAAAATGGTTTTTTATTTGTTAAAAAGGAAAATGCAAAAAATTAATAAAAAGGTGAAAATGGCATAAATATAGAGGATAGAAATGAAAGAAAGAAACGCAAATGACCCGAAGTCTCGAAACAGAACCCACCTACCAGCACACAACGTCTCCGGCTCCGGATTCTCTCTTTCTTGGATTTTCCAGAATTTTTCGCCCTTTTATAAGGCGAACCCCTTTTCGTCTAAGCTCCATAAAACCCCTTTCTCCGAGCTCTGAAACCCCTTTTTTTCTGATCTGGGTTTGGCTTCAATTGGCTTGAAAACGATGCTGCAGTTCTTTTTCACGGCGGCTTTCTCTGCAATCCCGCTGACTCTGTATATTCCTCCGCCCAGAAACGTGACCCTCTTCGTTGAGACCTTCGAAGATGCTCTGAGAGAGTCCAGGCCTCACACCGACAGGCTCTTCCCTCGGGCTCGCCGTATTTGGTCCTGGATCTTGTCCTGGGTTCTTTGCGGCAGAAGACGAAGAAGGTAAATTAAAAAAAAAACAAAAACCATTTTCAATCAACCCAACAAAAAAAAAAAAAAAAAGTAAGACCCTTTTGTACATAGAGTCCAACCGCCCCATTTTCTTTTTTTTTTTTGGGTCTAATTTTGTTTAGTGGTGTGGTCTTGTTTTGTTGGATGTCGTTTATGTTGTCGGTGTCGTATTTGTTAAGGCGGAATCATGTTATGTAAAATTTGCCCAGTATGAATGAGAATCAGTACTTTTCTGGCATTAGATATGTGTATATGTAATTATATTGAGGTTATGTAATATGGTTTATGTTTCTTTTTGTTCGTTTTGGTTCTCACAAGGCAGAGTTCATACTCTTGTGTTCTTAACAATTATAAGCTGTGTATAAGGTCTGGTCACATAGTAGTGAAAGATTGTACAACAAAGTGGTAGACTTTTTAGTGAGAACAATGCATGAGATATTTACAAAGCTAAGGTATTTGTTCTGGTTTTATGTTCCTTATTCGTTTTGTTTTGGTTATCATAAGTCAGAGTTCATAGACAGTGTTTTATCAATTATAAGCTGTTGTATAAGTTCTGGTCACATTGTATTAGATTTGTGCAAAGGAGGAGTGAACCGAAATAAAGAGGTGGACTTTTTGGTGATAACATATATTAAAGTGAATGAGATATGTACAAAGTTAAGGTATTTTCCCATTATTTTATTTTATTTTTTGCTTTAAATGTAAAGCTCCAACAATGAACAAGGCAGCTTTTCAAATGTCTTCTTATGTTTTAGTTTTCCCAGATTTGGACGCTTCTCGTTGTTGCTTCCTATTTTTTTTTTTTAAAATTTATATTAAGGCGCCGTTGGTTTCTTTATCTTTATCTGGAATGGGCTTAACACCACCGAGGAAATGAACATGTACATGAATAGAAGGAAAGAGACAAAATGATGATGAGATCATAGTAGGCCTGTTCTCTCTCTCAATGTCTTATTCTCACTATTATCATACGTTTCTTGGCAATATAGATATAGTGTAGTAGTTCAGTACAGACGCTTTCATGCAGGTCTTTAAAAATCACTGATGATGTGTGTTTGCAATCGATTGAAAATATTCCTTTAAGCCGTTTCCGAATTTGCATAGGCGTAACTCTTGAGGCTCGTGACATGTGGCTTCTTACATGTCGATCAACCAAACTTTTCTCTTAAATAGGCTGAAAAAGGAGAGTAGATTATATATTGTTTGGTAATTTCAATTTGCATATTAGGCTGTAAGTTCAGATTTTTGCTAATTAGTAGATTATATATGGTTGAAACTGAACAGTAATGTCCCATGTCATCAACTGTGATTATGGACCATGGAAAAAGACAAGTTCACACATGGAATGGAGGGACAAAACAGAAAGGAAATACATTTTATTCATGGATAATTAACTTGGCTACAATTATTGCGTTTTACTTACAGTTTTATCGACAACAAAAGACGAATAATGAAGGAAGGAACTAAAGGGTATGTATGAGAAAGAATGAGTAAGACGGGGGCAGATATAAGTTTATTAGAAATAAAACAATAAAAAAATGAAAGAATGGATTCTGTAATTATTTTTAAGCGTTGTAGGTGGATAGTGTGCAAGGCTTCAGAAACCAAAATACGTCCAAAGTCCTTGCTTCTTCTCTTGCATCAACCATAGAAACGCTTTTGTTTTTGTCTATAGACTCCTTTGCTACTACTACAACCTGCTTATTCTGCTCTTGAAGGATTCCTCTCTCCTGAAAAGGCCATAAAGAGAGAACAAACAAACATATGAATCGGCCAAGCATAATATACCTTTATTTGTGTATTTGATAATATAACTTTGAAGAAAAAAACATAAAGCTTTTTTAGAGTTACCATCAGCTTGGATCTGGAAAGCTTTGAAGGGGCTCCTCCCCTTGTGGCAGAAAAGCACTGAGGAGAGGGAGGATTTGTTCGGATTTGCAACAAGTTATCGTCCCCTTTGCGCTTTACGTTCTCTAAGACTAAGTTCACAGCGATGGGAGTGTTCTCTGCATCATCGGTTCTTCTGCACAAACAGGTTCTGAAACTTAATCATCAACGCAATCTGAGAACTAATCTAAAGTTACAGTACAAATTTTACCATCATAATTTGAATAGTCTAGACTACTGTCTTACCAAAATGGCCTTAGACCAAGGCTGTAAAGTACACACTAATCATAATTGTATAGTCTCATTTACACAATGTTAACAAAATCCCATAATAAGCCCAATGAAGCCATTGAACATTAATCATGAGTGGCATGACTCTTACACTTCACTCATAAATAATGAATCAACTGAGAATTGACTTAGCTTTAGCAGTACAACTTAACGTGACTATGCCAATTCCAATTCCATTAGTCCAGTCCACAAAATCTTTCCAAAATCCCATTATCCCGGGGTAATTTACACTAATCACAATTTGTACACAAAATCTCATCATAGCCCAAAGAAGCCTATGAACACGAATCATTTGTGGCAGGATTCTTAATTATAAGTTAGAATCAAACTGTGTATTGGCTTAGCTTTGCAACTTAAAGTGAAGGTGACTAGATGACCATTCCATTAGACTACAGATGCAAAAAAGGCGTGAAGGTATCCAATCATGAACGATGTGGAGAGTTAAAGTTACACAAAGTAGACCGAAAGGGTGAACTTACTTCTTCCTCCTTGGCTTCTCCTTGAGAATGTTACTCTCCATCTCTTGAGGTTTCTCTTTAACCCCATCAAGCAATGGCTTCCTCTCGTTCCCTCTCCAATCCAGCTCACCTAAGGCCCCCCCTTTACTCTTTTCCCCCACCACATTTTGCTTCACACTCTCTGCACTCTTCCTTGAACTATCTCTCTCCCTTGTTTTTGTTGCCATTCTCTTCAATTCGTTGCAGAACTCTGTAATCTGATTCAAGATATCCCGCCCCGCGAATAAGTTCCTCGCGGAGAGCGTGCTTTTCAGCCTTGGCAGCGCCTCATTGTTCCGCTGCAATGGATCCTCTATAGCTTCTTTCTTTTCCGTGCTTGATTTGATCGCTGCCTTAATGATCTTAGCGTAGTTGTTTGAAGGAGTAGATAAATTTGGGTCCTGATTTTCGCCGTCCTCATTGAATTTGGAATTACTATTTGGCGAAATCCAAGCGTGAGCTAGGCCTCTTCTCTTCAACTTGGCCTCTCTGCTGAATTATTTTGAATTGTTAAAACACTCTATTTGAACCCAATTAGAAAGTGAAAAACAGTCGAGTTATAATTTTCCCTACTGTACTGTACCTTTGGCTTCTATCACCAAGAGGAGAGATTTCGGAGACACCAGCCGGACTTGCAAGCTTCACCAATGAAACAATTAAAGCAAAATTCAGCAACTATACAAATCAAATCTTAGGAGAGTCATTATTTGGGTATAGCTAAAAAGCATAGTCTTGGCTTTCTTGGTCTTATCACACTTTCTTGGGAACAAAACAGAGCAAAGCTCAGCCTCATGACTAAAAACAAAGACAGACCCAGAAGAGAAAAAGCAGTGAGAGTCAAAATGAAACCTTTGAAGGAGTCGATTTGAGAAAATCTTGAGCTGTCTTCGGGTGGTTGCAACCTGTAACAACAAAAGTCCAGTTAATCAAAAAAGGAAACAAAAAGAAAAGAAAATTTGAAGTGGGTTTTTGAGATTAGGGAAGAAATGTTTACCGGGTCTGCAAAACCAAGCGTCATCGTCCACAAGGTTGTCGTTTGGGGACAAGAAGTCGAACCATTTGGGTGCATTTATGTGCTCGTAAAGCTCATCTTCTACATATCTCGAGTCTAAGTTTTTCCAGTCAATTTTTGCTGGTTCCATTAAGGATCAGCGAGAGAGAGAGAGCTGAGAGAGAGAGAGAGAGAGCTGAGAGAGAGAGAGAGAGAGAGAGAGAGCTGAGAGAGAGAGAGAGAGAGGCTTATGGGGTATAACAGTAAAGGGTTTGGAGGGAGGAAGAAGAAGAAGAAGAAGAAGAAGAAGAAGAAGAAGATGTAACGGTTACGAGACGCAGAGAGAGAGGTGAACGTTGGTGGAGGAGGAGGAGGAGGAGGGTGTTTACTAATTAATTACTATTCTTGTGACCGTTGGGAGATGTAGAGATTTTTTATTATATTGTTTTTCTTTATTAAAGTGGGGCTTCTTCTTCTATTGGATCCTAGGAGAGATAATATGATTCTCTACCAACAGGAACACTCTAGTTATGGTGTGCATCCCTCCTTCCCCCCCCCCCCTTAAATTTATTTATTTACTTGTTTTAATTGAAGACTATACACTACAGTATGCACTATGCATTTCAAAAGGTCAATTAAAGCCTCACGTTCCAATCAAACTTTTTCCACCATGTCACAAAATTCACACAACTTTATAACCATCTTTGTCCACATAAATCATGATTGTGCCACTTTCCTAGAGGAGGGATAGGCTGAGTGAGTGGCTTGATCATGGCCGCCTGATTTGGTTTCTCCAAAAGATTCTCTTTTAATTTGTAGAGGAGAAAAGAGATAAAGCATAGCTTGACTCCCAAATAATAACCCAAATTATTAAATCAATTGGCCTCCTCTGCTGAATTCCCACAAATCCCTGACATAAACTATCATGTAATTTCAGTGAGATTTAGCTAGCTTTATATGTATTTTCACAGAAAGCTAAAAACCAAGTCAGTACTGTTCACCAAAAAAAAAATGAAAAAAAAAGGGTCCAGTCACCAAGTTGTAACAAGAATAATAGCTCTACTTGGTAGGGGATGAGAAAGGTAAGTAATTATATAAATATCATTGTCAACGGTGAATGATGATCCGTTACACAAAAATCAGGATCCACAATTTTTTTTCCCCTGGCTATATAACTCGTGAGTTCACTCAACACAAGTATTAGAGTGAAATGAAATAAAATAATTAACAGAAATGTATGTAAAAGACAAGATTGTCTAACCATACAAAAAAGAACGAACCAACTATGGAAAGAAAATTAAAGAGTATCAAATTCCATTGGTTCATTCTTGAGAACTGGTTCTACTTCTCACCAAATACTTTAGTGTTACAATTACGTTGAACTAAAGTGAGTTAAACTGACATAACACGGATATGACCCAGATACATGAGTCAATACTAATCTATTTATACGTAAGTTGGGTTTAAATTTAAGATTCTTTACCCAATTATTAAACAAGTCAGGTTCATATTTGAGTATAATTTTTTTTGTATAAAGAAAGTGATACCACACCAACACAATTCATCAACACGAATTGTCATCCATGCCTAAGAGTTATTATGGATTTTCATACAATTTTTTTTTTTTTTCCTAAATTTTGAGATTCCTACTAGAATACTCATTTCAAGGAAAATGTCTATACTAGCGTTGTTCGACACAATTATCGAATTTAGAGCCTGCATAGACAATTTTTAGTGAGCATTCTTTGTGATTGTGCTCATTTAGGACCTTCATTTCTAGTGATTTTCTTTGGCTTACCTTCCCCCCTCTAGTATGATATTTTTTACCATGTCGTGTACAGTTCTTATCCAATTCTTGGATTAAGCATTATATCACATACACCATATTGGTTTTCTGATCGTTTTTCTTTTAACACCAACAATTTCTTTCCTCCATAGACACCATGTAATTGGAATAAAGAGCTCAACAGCAGAATTTGTGCCATTGCAAGTACAAATCCTTTTGGAATGAAAATGACCATCAATTCTTCTAAGTGCTTTAGACCTAACAACCCTTCTGAAGTTATATATCACTGCTTCATAAGGGGCCGAGCTTGACACTGTTACAGATCGCCCACCCATTCAACAAATCAAACTGCGCAGTCTCATTTGGACTGAATTTTTTTTTTTTTCCGGGTTCATCGGATTTTGCAAACTCCCCTTATTTTAACAATTTATATTAGCTTTTGACAAGATACATACATCCCTTAGAAGAAGGGAAACAAGTCACGACTCCCAAACAAGAAATAATTTTACAGGGGACGGTCTATTCGCTTAAAGTACACTGCATTTGCATCCTATAGAAGATCTTGTCATACCTTGCATGGTATATGTATGTATAATACTAAGTTACATATATATTATTTAGGTGCAAATATTAAAACCATGATACGATATAAGTTGCAGTAACAAATCATTAGAAGAGCATGCTAACTTATGGTCCAAACAACTTCCTTCTAGTAGCGAGGAGAGCGCTTTTTAGTCTTTATGCAAAAACAAGGTATTCATTTTAACATAGCAAATCGGAATTAACGAAACAATTGATTATGCCAATTGATTAGAGCGGAAAAACCCATGCTTGGTAAACACCGAATGGGCCATTTTAAGCTCTCATGGAAGCTGGCCAGGTACATAATGGCAGTTTACTACAACTCCATACAAATATACACCCATGGCTCACTTTGTATCGGCTTGTTTCTACACATCATTTAACATTGCCAGAGGTAAAGAGCTCCTTGCATCATAACTTTCAAACTCAGAATGAGAATCCTACTGAATTCAAGAATCTCCTTGAAGAATATCTCACTTGTGTTTTGGCGCCTTCCAGAGGCAAATAACATTAATGTGTGAAAGAATTCACAGTTGACTTCTATATTTGCTTCGTGATATGTAATAATCTAGTATCTTACAACATAAACAAAATAAAAAACAATGGCAACGCTATTTTGTATAGAGACCAGAAAAGAAATATCCAGTCAGCACCGAGACTAAGAAAAGAAGATATATGATCATCTTCTATAATAAAAATCAACAATACAGAGGTTACATTACTATCCTACACAAACCAGGACAAAATTTAATATACATATCACAGAGACATGACATCATTCAAGACTGAAGCACTTAAAATTGTGAGTTGCTAAGGAAAGTTACCATGCATCGGGTACTCTGGAACAATTTATCCACTCGTTGCCATACTCCGCATTGAATGTCTAAAAGCTTCCTTGCCTTCTCCAGTAGTCCTGACTGGCACCGGATTGTTTCCCCATGGATCTGTCCAGGAAGAGAAGACTAATCAGTTGGATACAACCTCAGTTGTCATAGACAAAAAACAATAAAGAACAAACATTACTAAGAAAAGATTATCTCAACTTTAAATTTTCTTTGATTTCATTGGATATTTCCAGCAGTCACTTATATTACAAAAATAATGTAGAACTCCATCCTCCTGGTCGATTTGGCTCTTCTCATAAACTCTAAGAAGCTTTTCTATTATTTTTAACTTTCATAACGAATTAGCTCTGGAAAGCTTAAGTACGGCATCTAATAGCTAACTTTTTAAATGAAAAAGAAAAACACATATCAAGAGGATTCTTTTTTCCCCTTTTTATAAGAATATCAATAGAATGTATTAAAAGAAATAAATATATACCCTCAGAAACAGTCTGATGACAGCTTGTACAAACTCAAAATTATTCCTGCAGGAAATCTCATGTACAAAATAATCAAGAAGCAATTCGATTGATAGTAATTCTGGTCTTTTTTCAGGTTCTTGCTGATCATCGTCATCTATGATCTGAAGCATCCGAAGTTCCATATCCAAGGTTGATGGAGACAAGCTTTTAATATAATCAGTGAATGCTGAAACTGCAGTAGGCAAAACACACAATGTAAAGGCTAGCAACATATTTGAAACTTGAAAGATCTCGACAACTGATCAGGAAATCTCTCAGCTCAACCATTGGTGCCAAATGGCCAAATCTTACAAAGACTAGAAGTATACTTACAATTTTTCATCTCAGCAGAGGAGTGCAGAACTTGCAAAAATTGGGATAATGCAACGTCAGATTTTCCCACACTTTCCACTTGATCTTTCTTTGCCTCTTCATTGGCTGATTCATTGGGTTTAAATAATATTTCTCCAGATAGAGACGGAACTGAAGGCAAAAAGAACGGAGCCTTTTCAGGTTTCTTTGGTGGTTCAACCGGTTTATTTCTGACCTGGAAGTTGGAGATGAGAGACACAGAAACCAAATATTTTTTAACTAGTAGTCACCAACCAAGTGTACTGGGAAGAAGGCGGATTGAAATAAATGACAATTTAATATAAAGTGAATAACCAGGATTAAGGGGACACCTTTATAATGTCTAAATTGATTAAGCTCTGCCACTGACTTCTAGGCAATAGAGAAAGAGTAACTAGATCTGGGATTTGCTGATCAAGACCACGAAAACGAGTGGTATCTTTAGATTGTAGGGTGTTCATTACTGGCTTATCAGAATCCTCAGCTTGATGACCGTTTGTTGAAGAGACAGATGGTAACTTAACACTCACAACTTCCTTCCCACTTGCACAGGAATCAACATTTGAAGCACCGGAGAACATGGACTGGTTTACCCTGAAAAGATTTATCAAAAAAATAAAATATTTGAAAATGAACTACAGTTTTAAAAGTACATAGTCACTGCATACTAAAACACTATCAAACAACAATCCAGGGAAAAAAAAGTCAGAACATAATTAACTGTACTGTCATTGTTTCTAAGGTTGAAAAATAATTCCAGATTATCTTTATTTATTGTTTGACGAATTTATCAGAAATCAAAATGCAGAAAATACAGTTGATTTACTGGCAGAGATACAGTTCACAAACTTACCACAAATAGACCCCATTTTGATCAACATGGGTTGTTGCACAAATATCCATATTCGGCGACAGGGCCAATGCTGTAATAGACACATCAACATGTATTGCATCTATTTGTCTTGCTAAAATTACATCCCAAATTCGAAGAGTTCCATCCATACTGGAAGACAAAAGCCATTTCCCATCCTCACTGAAACACATATCAGTAATACGATCTGTATGACCTTCAAACTTACGAACCATTCTTAATGCCACAACATCATACAATCGGATAACCAGATCATCAGCCACAGTAGCCAAAAGACCTGAAAGATGGTTCGAATGAATTACAACATAGCAAATATTATATCAATCAACTTCAGCCATATGGTAAAATTGTCGACAAACCACAAGAAAGAGTACTTACCATTCAGACGGTTGAATACAATCTTAACAACAGCACAACCAACTTCCCATCTGGATTTCAGTTCACGCCCCTTGAAATCCCAAACCTGCATATCAAAGCATTTGAAGAATGAAACTTCCAAACTCAAAAGTCAATATATTAAGCACCCATCCAAAGGTGGAAGCCATCAAGGAGCTGATAGTCATACTTCCAAATAAATATTAGCATTTGATTACCATTAAATACCCTGTAAGAGTGAAAAATAATTTTCAGAAAGGAAACATATATATTTTTTTAATAAGAAAGAGGGAAATATGAACCTTTATGTCTCCTTGATATCCAGTACTTATCATTAGAGTATTTGTTGAATCACAAGCAATTCCAACCACTTCCCCATCGTGAGCACAGCTTCTTCTCTCTGAAGTATCCTGATAAGTGCCTCGGCTGATTCCTGACTGAAGGTTAAATCGCTCGATCCAACCACCCGCAGTCCCTAGTATGGCAAAATTGCCACATGCACTAATGGTGCAGGCCTGTCACAAGATCATTACACAAATTTGTAAAATTACTCAAGGTACTGCTGCATTTCAGAAGTTTACAAGCTTTCCAAACTCCCATAACGACAAGTAAACTTCAACACAAGGTAACACTTGAAGAAATGTTCAAAACTTGGTGGTTTGGTCAGAGGAACTGTATTCTCATACATAAGAAAACATTAGGGATCATATTCAATCTAAAATAAGCAAAACTTCTTCCATCTTCATATCTCCTTGTCTGTTTCTTATCAGAAGAAAAGTCCCCACCCATTGCCAAGGCTCAAAGATATAGAATTTGTGTCCTATGGACATATTAATTTTCATAAATTGACAAAAAGAGAGGTAAAATAGATTTAAAATCTAACCTTAACAGGTGCTGGAGATTCGGCACTAGGTTTTAGAATATGCTCACCCAGAACAAAGTTTTGAAGTCTCCACACATAAGCCTGTGCAGTATCCACATGACATGTAACCACATTGCACCAATCTCGCTCTCTAATTTCAGCTACATGATTTCCATCAAAGACAAAGGAAAAATAGAGACCATTAAAATTCATAGACAGAAACCAGAAGATAATTTTTATTTTCTATAGAGATAATTTTTATTTTCTATAGAGGCTTTTTTTTTTTTTTTAGAGTTTAGGGTTCATACAGCTTTTATTTTTTTATTGTGTCTTTTTAATTTTTTTAAGGCATTAACTAAGCATCAAATATATACTGGAATACTTATTCCCAGAAAAGGCGTTAACTAAACAATTTAACTATATACCAGAATACTCATTCCTTTTACTAGCAAAGAAAAAGTACGATTCAGTTTTTTTTTTTCTTTCTTTCTTCGGGTCAACAAGACTTCAAATAAGAGGCCTTACCACAGTCAAACGCAATAACTGGCTTCAATTTTATCTCTTCTACCTGAAATAAGTAAATAAAACACAAATAAAGTTGCTTGGAGCTTTCGATAAAAAGGCAACCGTTAATTGGAAATTTAAGGTGTCCAACTATTAAGCACATTCTCAACCATGTAAACTATGTCATACGGGTTCAAATAACACGTCAAGTGCGAGTACTTGGCTAAATTTGGGGTTGATCACACTAAATGATATGGAAAGTTAACAAGTTAAATAATAAAACAAACAACATTACGCTAACCAAATTTTCAAAAGATTGCCAGCCAAAGAATAAAAAACGCAGTTCCTAAGATAGTGATGTATGCAGAATAAAACTACTTCACTACAACGTACCAGTCAGCACACACAACAGCAGGGATGGAAAATACTTGGAGGAAAATAAAGGCAAAAAGTGACTGAGGAATGTAATCACTCCATTATATATTGAATAAATCAAGGAGTTTTATCTTTTTTATTCAAGGGGAAAGGACAAACCCACGAAAATGGCAAAAAAGTGTTGCATTACTGCATTCATACCTTCATCCTCAGTTTCTTGGCTCGTTTGGACACATGGCGTTGGGAAAGCTCTCTACTTTGTTGATCCTAATAGCATCATGCAAATCTAAATAAGTAAACATTAAACAAACATAAAGCAAATGTAGATTACGTGAATACAGGATATCTCAAATTATATAGCGTGAAAATAATTTACTTAGGAAAAGCTTTACTACACAAAGCAAACCCAAATTCATTGCTGACTTAAATTGATTATATGTTTTGTATTGAGTTAAAAGGTAAGCCAGGATTAAATTCACAGAACCAAAATGAATTTGCAGGATTACAACCAACGATTTTGCCGGAATTCAACCAATATGCTGTATTAATTATCAACATGCCCACTAAAACAATAATTTAAACAGCCAACAATTCAAAGTTCAAACAGAACCAGGATGAACGAACAGTAAGTTAAAACTTCAGTTTTACAAACTGTTTTAAGTTCTGGCACGATGCACTAACTGCAAATTTCACTTAAACCAGATTCAGGATGATTGATCTTTTAACCATGGCCAAGTGAATAGTGAGTCAAAAGAAGATTTGACACATAAAGAAAACAAATATAACATAGCTACAAAGTAACTGGAACAAGTTATTTAGATATCAATGAATTATGGTGTTATTTGACGTGAAAAAGTTCAAGAATTCCATTTTCAGATTTGATTAGGGGTTGGGGTCCAATTATGTAATTTTCTTTGGAGACATCTTGTTTCCAAGATAGTATTATTTATCGAGTAATATTAGTTTCTGTTTCTGTTCCTTTTTAAAATAAACAAACAAAGAATTATCCTAAAGTGGACCTTCAAATAATATGCATTTTGTTTGAAAAAAAAAAAATAAGAACTTTGTGGATGTGTGATGCCAAACCTGGATTACAGAAAAAAGCCGAAAGGCACGATCCTGTCCAGCAGATAAAATGTGTCTCCCATTGGAATAGAACCTATAATAGATGAAGAGAACTTTTAAAAAATATAAAAGGATAAGGAATGCAACTACCCTAACAAACGCTCAGAGCGTAAGTTTGGAGAAGGGGGCGGAAGAGGAACAGTTTTACAGGTGAAAATAGCAGAATATGGAACTTAAGTCAAATGAAGTTGGAAAGAACGTCCAATTTGACATAAACAGACTAAAATGCAAAATCAAGATTAAGATATTAAGCAATACAAAAAAAGCTGAATAATTTTTCTTTTTGAAGTATGAGTAATACACTAATAGTAAAGGATGGAAGGTGCCCAGAAAATGAGAGAAAACTGTGAATCTTACAAGGACTCTTCCTTGGTAAGATGAAAGGTGCCAAGGCTTATTTCTAGTAACTTTCACATGCAGAATCTAGAAAATATAAAACCAAATCGAAGGAAAAATGTTATTACCTTATGCATTGTGGAGGAGCACTATGGCCGCTTCGAAAACGTAGAAGACGAGGATCTCCATCACTTGTGTCAAAAATCCACATCTGCCAAAAACATTAAAAGTGATCAGTAAATCAATTGCATCACCATAAAAATAATTAGACTCATCTAGTTATGATATAATATTAGCATCCAATACCAGGAAAATAAATTAATACAATGTGTCAATGTTCAACACTATTGTAACCTGAAATGTTTAATTTGTAAGCAGAAGCTGGACTAGGTCCATAACTGATATATTACCAATACCATTACTTGCAACTTAGATTCTTGAAAGAGCAATAGATGCACCATAAAAAGAATGTCAAAGAAATTAAGGACCGAGTCATTGAAAGTTCTTACTTTAATTGAATTGTCAGCTGATGAACTCATTAACACGGGTTCATTGGCAAAGAAGTGGAGTGAAAGTACTGAACTATCATGAGCATCTCTTATAACTGATTGGAGCCTTCGTTTCTCAAGATTCCATATACTTATGACACCAGATGAACCACCAGATGCTAGAAGAGGCTGTCCATCTGAAAATAAGCCGGATAAACAAAGCACAGAGCAGTAACCACTTTATTTCGTCAGCACTACAAATTTGAGTAATATAAGTTAAAGGGAAATAAGGAACATAAAATGACAACGTGAACTTCTCCACCTACAGCACATAATATTTCAAACTGACATTTCAGTAATTTATTATCCGAATGGTATGCATTTATTAATGAAAACTACAAGGGCCATTGTTACCTGTGCCAAAAGATAATGCAGTCACAGCACCTCGGGTAGAATGAGTAAATGTAACTAATTCTTCATCATAACGAATGTTGTGAAGATGTATAGTTCCATCACTGCAACCAACAGCAACAACATCTAGCGCAGGAGATGAAACACAACTTGTGATAGAAGATTTCCATCCCTTAAACTCATACAGTTTTTTCTTGGTACTGACATTCCAAAGCTGTAGAGAACCTTCCTGACTCCCAATAATCACCTGTTTGGAGGGGTTGATTTATGAGTTATTTTTCCATTGAAAAGATTGAAAAACCAACAAAGGGTAAACTCAGAAAAAAGATTCCACATCTATAACTGCACGAAAACTTTCATACAAACAAAAAGTTACCTTGTTTAGGTAAGTATCAGGATGCATCACACAGCTAGGAGTAAAGTTGTCATCTAACATGATATGTCCAATTGGAGCAAGATTCTGGTCAATTTCCTTGAATGCCCAAATGAAAACATTTCCTTCAACATCAATACTCAGGATATGCTCTCCAAACAATAGTAAAGAGTTGACCTTTGCTTCATGCCTACTCCAAGTTGACACCTTGTAAATCGAAAAACTACTATTGATTACAAAAGTAATAACATATTGATAATTTGAAATCATGGTTTACAAAGGAAAAGAATTTTAGTAAGACAGAGCCATATCAGAACAGCTAGAAGAAAAAGGAAGTTTGTGTAATTTGCCAAGCCAATAAGAGATTGAGCTAAAACCTGATGAGCACGCTTAAAAACAGCTATCTCGTTCCCATAAGCAGCGAATGTGAGCTCTCGATAGGAAGCAAGAGCCCTAATCTTCTTTGGCAGTTGTGGGCCTTCACAGAAAGTAGTTTAGATGTGTCAGACATTAAAAAAACAATCAATCTCCTAACTATTGCAAAAAAAAGTTCATAACAAGCTTTGCTATACATTCCTTACATATTTGACTTAATCCTAATCCGAATGTTGTCAGCAGAATACAAAGAAATTGAATAACGATGCATTGAGTTACACACTGTATTTTAGCATCATACACTAANTAAGATTACTCACAGAAATCTCAATTTTGACAACTTTCCAATGGAAAATGGGTTCACATCAAAATATGATATTAAACAAAATTTCGAACTCAAAGAGAAACAGGAACTCACCAACAAGCACCAAACTGAGCTTTGCGCACTGAAAAGGGAACATTGAATCCGAAATTAATTGAAATATTTATTTGAAAGAGACTTGTATAGATATATAGATATATATATACAGACGAGTTATTTGAAGAATTACATTGTAAATCTGAAAAGCTTTGCCGACACTGACGGTGACAAAGGTTTCGGTGCCCAATCGCTGAACGGAGAAGGGGACAACACTCGTAATGTATCCAATAGCTCTAAACGGCTCGAATATTCCCATTTTATTTTTCTTTTTTCTTTTTTATTATTCCTTCCCAAGGCTCCAGAGAAGCTTCTGTTGTTTATGCTAGAGCTTTCAGTTTCAGAAGGTAGCAAGTAACACAGAGAAGAGAGGAGACGGGATGAGGGTTTAGGGTTTTTGGAGTGGCGGGGAGAAGCTTGTCTGCAAAGAACCAAACTATGGCGTTTTCGGGCCAGCCCGCTTCGCTAGTAAGTGGGCTGGGCTTCCGTGTATACTTTTTGTTAGTAAGTGGGCTTCAGGGTATTTATGAAAATATGTTTATTAAAACGGGTATTTGTGTACTTTTACCTTTATTTGTTTTTTCCATTTTATTTTATTCTTATGTTTTATAATTTTTTTGAGGCCCATTTTTTCACATCATTAGAATGTCCTTTTTACTTAATTCTCTTTTGATAAAAGAGAAATTTATTCCACCAATTTATCAAATTCCCTTCGTAAATAGAAAGATATTGTTGTTCTCACTATATATTAGTCATCAGTGGTGATTCGTTCTTAAGAAGTCGTAATTTAATATTTAGAAAAATACTAAATGCACTCTCTTTCTAATTTTCTTTTACACTCTCTGATCTTACTGTTTAATATTTTAATAATGCAACAAATTTTCTTTTACACTCTCTGATCTTACTGTTTAATATTTTAATAATGCAACAAATTATAGCCGAATCCACATGTCAGACAGTAAAATTAGGGGAGAGTGCAATTGAGATTGTTGCTATCATTCCTGTTATATACATATATATATATATATATAGCAACTACCGGTGACTAACATTGCGAAACACCTAAAAGATCACCAGTCCAGACCCATGAACACCCATAAGCTGCAGTATGCACAATTGGGCAGCTCATGTTAGTTTACATTGCAGAAGCTCGATCGAAAAATGGGCCATTCTCAGCCCAATAACAGGCACTGCCAGTCTACTTGACGCAATCCTAACGATGTGAGTTGAAAACCATAACAAGGACGACACAAGCACCAACTCCAGCCATATTTTGGTGTTTGTCTCACTAACAATCAAGCATTCATGGCATATTTTAGAAACTAGTATGTGACAACTGGCAACTATAAGTGGTTCAATACTGAGAGAAACTTGAAAGAAAAGGCACCAAGCCGTAATTAAAAATGCAGGGAATGAAAAAGCTTTAGATTTATTGGTCTCTGTACTGTGTACAAAAATAGTAAATGTCTAAACATCAATGCTTTTCCCTTTTCTCGTTGCTTCTTTTCCTTCTCTTGGATTGCAATGCAAATACCAAATGTACAAAAATAAAGTGATAAGATAACCAAGTATGAATAAAATGAACAAGGACATCTTAGAAAACTGGAGAGCAGGTATTGGATGATGGAGAGACCAAAATGAACAAGGACAACTTAGGGAAACGAAGACCAAAGAGCAGATGATGGATATTTTTCGATCACACCACTATGACTCATCCATTGGCTCATTTCGGTTACAAGATTGAGATCTCAAATCCTTCCCATCTTGTCTTGTGCCCGATGTCTTGGAAACAGAATCCTCAAGCGCCTCCAGAAAAGACAACACTGTAAACTTGTCTGCAAAAATTGACCAAACAATGAACATATTAGAACAACTATACCATGAATCAGTTGATACATGTGTTGTTCAGCCAAAAACAACAATGAACCGTAACCTCAAATAAGACATAACCAACCTAAGAGGCTATGACAAGATTCAAGTAATAATATACATCACTTACATTTACTTGGATCAATTCCAAACTGGGACAAATCTATCTGTCCAGTTCGAAGTACCTACATAATAAATGGTGCAGAACACGTGTCATTTACCCCCAAAAAAGAAAACAACAGCTTGCAAAGTAAGAAAGATTCATAAACATATGGCCCTCCAAATTCTTACATAGGTAAATGAATCTACTTGTTGGCGGAAAGGTGGACTTTGCAGCAACTCCAATATATCCTCCGGTGCCCACTGGCCCTGTACCCCCAAAGGCATTATAACACGAAACAAGCTAGAGGAAGCATGCAAATTCAAACATCAGAATATCACCCACCTCAGGTAAGTAAGATGCTAAATGCTGTTCCCATGGCAATGTCTCGATCAATGGCATTATCAAATCAGGCTTTAATATATCATCGAGTCCCAAGCCTAGCCAAGTCAACAAAACAAAGAAAAAAAGCATCACTTAAACAAAGCAGTGACGTACCAAAAGTAAGATTTATGTCAAACAAGTACACTGAATGCAAAATCCACTAATCGTTCACTATTATTGGTATTCTGAATAAAGTAAATCCAGGACTATTTTCACTTTTAAAGACTCATTCGGAGGTCCCAAAATGAGGTTTCCAGAAAATATGGAAAACACTTCTACTGTTCTACCCATCGATCAGTTGAAAAATTGCCCTACAATATAGCTGATAAAAAAGAGTCATCTTATCACCTCCATCTGGGTCTGCAGCTCCCTCTGTAACAAGTTCCATAATCATAACAATTGTTAGCTCGGAGCAAGTTCATAAATATTCATCTGTATTGATAAACATATAACAATATGTATGATGAGCATAGTCTAGCAAGATAACACCATACCTCCAGGTACAATGCTACTCAAAATCCTTTGCAAGTCTTCTAGTTTAACCGGGCCAGAAGACGAGGTAACATCACTAGATAATTCAGCACCCAGCTTTGGGACTATCAAGTTTCCAGCTCTGAAATACATATAAATTATAATACAGAGATATCCCAAAAATGAAGCAAGATATATGGAGAAATTAAAGTTACAAATCACATCGCAAAGTCGATACAAGACAAATATCCAAGTTCAGAAAGAAGCATCTGCCCCATCTTCAAATTTGAGATTATACTGCATTCTCATTGCCTAAAACCACAAAGCCAAATATGTAGGAATGATATAAATAACCTGCCTTTTCTTCGTTTAAGAGATTATAGCAAACAGATCTGAGAATTTACAGCACTGCTTTAAAAGGTTTTAAAACCTATGTTTATAAGTACTGTGAACACTATTAAACATTAAGAGAACTCCAGCACTTACAGCATTGCTTACAGAAGTTCTTAGCAATCTATTATCTTTTTTCTTGTCACTACATTACATTTTCATGAAATCTGCATGGGTTCCCCTGGACCAACACCCTTAAGTTGTGCTCAGCAGGCAATTTGGACACAACCCACACCCAATCCAATTAATTTATACACCCATCGAAACCTAGTTGACATATTGTTGCGTTTATGATAATTTTTTGCAGAATTTGGTATGAAAGTTTCAAACCTTGATGATATATCATCTTCCAACATATCTTCGGAAACTTGTAGAGGATTAGAAGCATCAGGCTCTTCTTCACCCAGGAACTCTGTCAAAGGAGGAAGATAAACAATATCAAACTTGATGGAGAAGTACACAACAAGAAAAGACTTGTAGTACAATCTTTAATGGTTCAGTCAAATGCGAGTCCTGTTCATAAAGAACTCGTGCTAATTATGAAACTGGGCCAAAAATACATGTTTAAACTAGATAATTTTTTTATTTTTTTTTTTGCCTATTCCATTGCTTGTCAATATGCAATGTCCTATTGTATTAGACAATATCAAATCAGAGGGTAATATCTTTTGCATATATTTCCATTCTATGCTAGCATATGCAGAAAACTGCAGCTCAAAATGTCAATGTTAATAGACGTTGAGCTACACATATTGGAAGCACTCAGTGAAAAATGATTCTGGTATACCTAATGGTCGATTGATGTAGTAATTTACAGAGATGCACAACTCTGAATCACCTTCAGCACTAGGCTCCTGGAAAGAAAATCATAAAATCATAAACAAGGAGTGAACTAAATCAAAAACTTATGCAGTGATATCAATCAATGAAACTGATTTTGGACCTGCATCCAAAAGAAGAACTTTCTGTTGTCCGTGTTGAACTTCAATATGTAAACTCTTCCTGATGACTGATTAACCTGAGTAGCGAGTTGAACCAATGGTTAGACCAAGCCTCAGCATCAGACTAAAAGATAAATTAAAGTATACAATTGAAAATGCCATACCTTTTCGAAAACGGCTTCATCAGGAAAAATAATCTGATCCTATAATAACTTGTGTCAAAGGAAACAAGAAAAGAATGGCTAAAGAAAATGTACTAATAATGCAAAAAAAGAAAAAAAAAAAAACGATAACAAGAATAAGCATTCATTAGGGATACATCTTCAACAACATTTAGAGTCCGATCAAGCCACTGAAAATGGACTAAACCCTCTCCACCCTGAGAGATAACAACATTATGGGTAAGTTCTAATACAGAGATAAGATTGAAATTGGAACCCAGAAAACCAAATGTGAAATTGTATTGTATCAATATGAATTAAAAGCTATTGGCAATACCCTTGCAATGCGAACAAGGCCTTTTCGGGTGTCAGGGACAACTTTTTTCCCTTCAAAATGCATTTTACCGGCACGAAACTCCACAAAAACTTCCTACCAATTCATCCCAATTATCAAATTCAAATGAGTAAATACAAGCAATAATGATAATAATAATAATGAAAATTGAGGCAGTCATTAACATCAACATGAACACATGGTTAATAGTTAATGTAGTTATTTAGTAATAATAAAGCAAAATAATAATATAACCTGCATAACTGGGGAAGTGTCGGTTAAAGAGGAAGCCATAGCTCTACTTCTTCTTACGAAAAATATCTACCAAAACAAAACAAAACAATACAATACAATACAATACAGCATAAATAAACAAACAAACAAACAAAGCCCTATAGAAAACGACTATAACTTTAAAAAAAAAAAAAAAGAAAAGAAGGCCCTAATTGATAAATAATAATAGTAATAATAATAATAATAATAATAATAATAATAACTACCAGATTTTGTGTTGTGTATAGTAATGATAATGCAGAAGAATCAGAATCAGAATCGGAATCGGAATCGGAATCGGAATCGGAATCGGGCGAGTGAGAAAGGAGAGACCGAGTTAGCTGGCTCCGAGGGTTTTTATCTTTATGACTCGGAAGCTGAATCGGGGGGTTGGGGTTCCAAACTCCTAAAGAATTACGAAATTGACATTCTCCGCTGTATGTACGGTCTTAAATAGGAGATTAGCCGATGAATAGTTCTGGGCTTTTGAGGCCTCTGGACCAGTCGAAAGCAGCCCAAGCCCAAGACAGCTTTGCCTTCGGTTCAAGTATACGACGAGTCGTTTAAGAAAAGAGGGCATTAATGAAATGGGGTTGTAAGAGTTGTAATTTGAGTTCAGGCCTCTGAGAGAGAGAGAGAGAGAGAGAGAGAGAGATATGGGTATGGAAGTGGAAATGGAAGTGGGAGGAGGAGGATCATCAGAATCAGACTCTAAAATCTGGGAACAAATTGAGCGTTCCGAAAGGTAATATTTTGCAAAGATAAGAGCTTTTTGTTGATTTTGATTTTTTTTTTTAAGTAGAACAAACCAAACAAACAAACTTACACCTGAATATTTTCCCATTTAGGATTAACATTTGCTAAACCCCCCCCTTCCCCTTTTTTTTCTTCTTTTATTTATTTATTTATAGACAAGATTGGTATTATACTAATATTGTTGATGTGGGTTATTTTATTTAGTTAATTAATTATGTTGTTGTGCACTTGTTTATTGTGACATGCAGCTACCTTGTTTGCTCCATGTTTGAGGAGGCAGCCTCATTAGCTTCCTCTATTCTCAAACAACTCTGTAATGATAGACAAGCCATTGCCATCCGAGATGATATTCAATTCTATGACATGTTAGAATCAACTGGGATGGTCCTCGTTCAGGCCTTAAACGAGCTTGGCAGGTACTTGCTTTGTCTGTGTATATATAGTTTAACTTTAATTTGTATTATCCTCATTATTGGATTGGATCATGGATGGTTCAGGGTATCAGAAATTCTCAGTGAGCTCAAACAGTCATTTTCTTCAGTTGCAGCCATCCCGCTTCAAGTTCTCCTTACTGGGTATTTTTCTACCTTGCACAATTTATTCTTCTTATTTTCAGTTTTACGTGATAAGCATTTTTTGTACTCGTTCTTCAATCATGACATTAAGTGGTTGTCTATTTTATGTTTTCTCCTGAACTGTCAAAAAGATAATTTTGTGGTCCTTAAGAGTCATCCGTTACTTTGTAACTGGTCAATGGAGCTTTTAGAAAAAGCTTATCATGATGTTTGACATGGATATATACATTGATAAATTGATTCTCAAGATCTTCAAGGAGCACTTGTTTGGGATAGAGACTGGTCTCCGTAGTTTAGGAAGAGTGGTTACTTATTTGTCATCGTATTTTGTTTTCCAGGGCGTGTTTCCAAATATCACAAAGTCCTTCTGGTGTTCGAAAGTTTCTCGAAGAGTTTCTTAGCAAATGGAGACTTGTGGATGAGAGATACGTTCTTGCTGGGGCAGAAGCCGGTGTAGATTATGTGGAAGGATGTGGTGGGCATTTCTGTCTGGGAGTTGATAAGTATCTTGATGTTGTTGAGGTCTATGTTATGAAGCTTCTTGGAGCCTCTCTAAATGATATAGACTTTGCAATCTCCTGGGTTGAGAAAGCTGACTTACCGGAGGATAGACGACAGGTAAAATAATATCTTTTTTCTGTCCCACCACGAAAATTAATTGAGGTGGTCACATTAGTTGCGGTTCACTTCTAATTACTTTCAACGAGTTTTCAGTTCTTTTCTGAGGAAAGATTGACGAGAAAGTTTCATGACTCCCTTTACATGGCCTTTGATATAATTGTTGTCGGAATCCTGCGGCTTATTTTTGAATTTACATTCTTTGATAATATAATTGATACAATCTTCAAGAACCTTCGACTTGGGTTCAATGATGCTCATTGTTTCTTCTTGCTTTTCATTTGCTGTATTAAAGTTGTTCATTTGTTGATAATGAACTTGTAGTGAAACATGGCCATTAGCTGCTTCACTTTCTTGCCTTTTACAAACTCTATGCTGAATTTAAGTATTCAATATGAAATCCATGCTTTTTTTTTTCTTTTTTTTTTTTAAACAAGTTGATTGCATACATAAGATTCAAGAACGTGGTTCTTTCATAACTCTCCCGACTCATTCTTTTTCTAGGAACTTTTAAGAAGATTACAGTCCCTGCATTCTGTGAAAGCCACAACTTTGTCACAGGGATCTGCAGCTTTGTTGGCAGATAACAAGAAAGCTCATTTTTCCTACTTGAAACAGCAAAGTACTTTTGAGGGATCTCCAAAAGTGTTGGATGACAATTGCCCTCTAAACGAAGGGAAGACTGGAAAACAAGCAGTTCTAAAATTGTCCAAACGAGTGACACCATGTCTCTGGTGGTTCCGTACCATAAATTTGAAACTTGGTAATGCTCAGGTGGCCATATCAAATGGGAAGATTGCGCTTGGCTGTTTAATCTTGCTAATATATTGGATTTTTAGGCGGAGACAAGCTACTCTAAAGGGGTAAAGCTCCATTTCGATTCATGATGTGCTTAGAGTCGTCTAGACATCATCTGACATTTTATTGTTCTGGGTTTGTCTCAGGATTGTCCAGCGACAAGCTTTGAACATAAAGAAGGCTATGGTAGACTTGTGGCAACTTGCATTTTCATATCAAGTGAATCCTTTAGCTGCCGTGCAGTCTTCCCCTGTTCCATTGCGTGGAGGTCAAAGATGAAGTGTCTGATACGGTTGAATAGATAATCTATCATCAGATGAACTATCCAATACAGAAGAATAATACAATAGAACTTTTGTCTTTCCTTTTTTTTTTTCTGCTCAACAACGCAATGGCTTTGAAATGCAAACATTTTACTTATGTACGTTTACGTTTTACCATGTACATTGTACAACTTTAGAATATGAAACACGAATAAAAGTTCTGCTACACAATTTGTTTTCCATTTCTACCCATACATGTTTGATCACCTGAGACCTGAAATCGCAAGAGTTCAGGGAAAACAATATTTTCCAGTCCTCAATATGTGACAAACTATATACTAATTCTTTTCTAAACTTCATCCTTTTTGTGCCGATGTTGTTTTTTATTGCATGTTTGTTTTCTCTCCAAGATGTCGTTGGTCTCTTTTTTTAAGTACGTTGTTTTTCAGTCGACTTTATCAGTGTCGTTTTGTTTCCCTCGATGTTCAACTTCAGCAAACACAATGTCGTCTTCTATTAGATGTCTTTCTTCTTCTATTACATTTTGTTGCTCCTCAGATCAGATGTGGCTTTTAAAGACATGCCGTTCATAAAGGTGTTTACATAGACATGTCGTTCATAAGATTTCATCAAGGGATGTTGGTTTACAAATATTATTGGCAATGTCGTTTATTTGGGACCTGTCGTTTTCCCGTTTTAAGATGTCGTTTATACGCTGCCATTTCTATACGACATGTCATTGAGGAAGGCCTCAAGCCAGGCTACACTATTCCATCAGCCCGGCCCATGAGTCCCTGAAGGAGATCCCTCTCCTGTTGCGCTGGAACAAGTACTATGTTCCCCAGTTAACTGTCTCAAGTCCATTCAGTCCTTAGATTTGAGGCCACACAGACAGAGGCGACGAGCTCTGAGTGTTCTGACTTCTGAAACTGACTATGCAGTGATTATGGTCTCGCTCTCCTCACCCAAACAACTCATTCGCAAGATTCAGATGGAAATCCAGCCGCCAACAAAGAAGGACTATTTTCACTACAACCACGCTGACCCATGTCGATTTTCTCGTTGGACAGCCAGGTTTTACTCCTTCCTTTTTCTCACTGCACCTCTCTTTATTTTCTTCGTTTGGAGTTGACCCACCAAAGCTAATGGTCTAAATTCTTCAACTTTCTGACAATCGAAACCTGGGTTTTGACAGGGAAAGCTTCCAGTTCATGTATGCGCGACCATGGGAGCATGTCCTTGATTTTTATTCCCAACTCGTCAATGGAAGCGTTTCTTTGTCCACATTGTTTGGGGTCGAGGTGGGTCACTCTTATATGTTTGATTTTTGTCTTTGATACTTTTGATTTTTGTCTTTGATACTTGTAGTTATGGCATGAATGAAGGATAACAATGAAGTTTTTACTATGTTTCCGTACTACTATTTGGTTGACGAAATGAATGATTGTCTTCTTACTATTGTGATATTTATGATATAGAACTTTATTTACAGAAGTGTCATGTTGGTGGTGATGGTGATGAAATTCCTGAGATTTCTGATAAGACTGAATTAGAGAGTGTTTCGTCTAACGATAAGTCTGGTAGGTGGGCGAGGATAACATTTAAAGTTGTGCTTGGATATCATGGGGCATCTTTTGATGGGTGGCAAAAGCAGCCAGGATTAAACACTGTTCAAGGGTAAGTGCTTCCTGTTAACTTCTAAGCCTTTAGATAATTGTACGGAACTTGTGATAATATAGCAATTTGTGATAATATAGCATCGGTTCAAGTTGCGATTGACTGCGTTTGCAGAGGTTTTTCATTTATAGTACTGAAGGAATTATTACAGTTATTGCAATTTACTACCCCCTTTTGGATAAAGTTCCTTTTTATGTTGGTAGTTTACTTGCGCCTCATGCTGATTATGAGAAGTGGTTATTAAACAAGCGCTTTAATGATTAATGGTTTATATATTTGTTCTTCGATCAAAAAGAAGGGAGTTTGTTTTTAGGACTTTGGACATTCCTTTTTTTTTTTTTTCTCTCACCCTAGTTCATCACTTAAATGCATGTTGCACACATTTCACTGAAACATCAACTTATCATTGTTGAGAGATTGAAAATATGACTAAATTGAATTCAGCATTTGATTTGCACTTGCTTCTCTTCATTTTGACAGTTTGGTGGAAAGATCTCTTGGGAAATTTGTTGATGAGAAGAAAGCACAATTGTTAAAAGACAAATCTTTACCAGTAGAAGGCTGTGCTGTTGTCGCCGGACGCACTGACAAAGGAGTCACAGCCCTGCAACAAGTTTGTTCTTTTTGTATGTTAAAATATTAGTAAATATATTCTGAATTTGCTGTCTGAAAATTCTCGTATGAAAGCTTGACTTTATTGGCAAATTTGTTTTGTGTAATCCATTTTCATCGAACAAATTTTCTCTGCTCTACAATCTATAGCAGATGAAACTAAAATTGTGTTTAGATTTCCTTGAATTAGTATCTATCTTGTAGTTTCTATTTTCTTGAAATGAAGCAGTCTCGTCTTTTAAAAGGTTGAGCTGTGGATGTAGCTTATAATATTTTTGTTGTTTGTGTAAATTTTTTACAGATGGTGGAAATATTTGTTTTAAACTCATATTGTTATGTCTCTAGATACTTGGAGAAAGGATATTAAATGTAAAGATATTGAAGATGCAATCAATAGTATGGCACCAGGGAAACTCAAAGTCAAATCTGTTTCTGAGGTATTGAATTCTTCAAGTTTTTTCAAGGCATCTAACATTACATCTCCATCCATTGTGGTTCCTTAGATATCTTTAGCATATCCACGAGGATCTTTGTTAACATAGCAGCTCCAGATCTTCAGTTGTTGTTTACTTGCTTTTCTATTCTTTTCGAAATTTTATTTTATTGATACTGCATCTTACATGCTGCAGGTATCACGTGTCTTCCATCCAAATTTTTCTGCTAAATGGAGGCGATACCTATATATTTTCCCCCTTAATGATGAAGAGCATGGAGAGCAAAGCAATGAGAGTGGAGAGGGTGTTGAAAATCAGGAGGAGAATGAAAACGGATGTGGGGAAGGTAATGATGAGAGTTTTGAAAACTTAAGCATTGATGACAGGGAAGAGTTAGAAAGTGGGAAGAAACCACAGACATTCAGTGTAAACCGAGTGAACCAACTTTTACGGCAGCTAGAAGGAAAGCTATTGTCGTACAAGATGTTTGCACGTGATACAAAGGCTTCTAGAAATGTGTAAGAACAAACAATTTTTTTTTTTTTCCTGTGGAATCTCTATACCCGTCATGCGCAAAGGAGTTCCTTTTTTACTTAGAGATTTCCAAGGCTTTTGATTTGAGCTTGTAGATGTTCTGGTGTCCTCTAATGCTTGCTAACTAAAGCTGTCTATATTTCCCAGAGGTCCACCAACGGAGTGTTTTCTCTACCATGCTCGAGCAACAGAAGCCAGATTGCCATCTTCAGTTAATATTTCTTATTATTTAAGTTATTTTCTTACTGACATAATAGTATTTTATAACGCAAGTACTAACACGATTGATATTTTTCTAGGACTGCGTCGAAGGAGCAAGGATTATGTGTGTCGAATTGGTTGCTAATCGTTTCTTACGGAAGGTACTACTTTCACTTGTCTACTCATTACTCAAATCTTTACTCCAGAATTTGTCTGCTCTTTTGAATCTCTGTATATGTCATTTGTATAGTTGCTGAGAGAAGACTACTTGGGGTACTTCTGAGATCTTTTTGTTTTGTCACATAATCACGAGCTAACAATTCTTTCACAGATGGTTCGGGTACTAGTGGCAACGTCAATAAGGGAAGCAGCTGCAGGTGCAGAAGAAGATGCATTGCTAAGGCTGATGGATGCCACATGCAGACGCGCCACTGCTCCTCCAGCACCCCCTGATGGCCTGTGTCTTGTCGATGTAGGATATATGGAGTTTAATCCTCAAATTTGTTTTATTTACCAAGAATTATAGAATGAACTTACTAAAACAGTTTCATAAACCACTTTATTTTGTACGCTTATTACTCACTGTCTGCGTGTCTAAAACATGCAATATTGATAAGGAGCTTAATGCTCCTATTTTTATCAGAATGGTATTGGATAGAAATTCCGGTGATCTGACGGTCATAATTCTCAAACATTTACCATATGATTTTTTTTTCCCACATTACGAAAGGAATCTAAAACTACGGAGGGCAAAGGAAAGAAATTATAATAATAATAATGGCGAATATATATATATGCGTGTGTGTGTGTAAATATAGGAAAAAAATATATTATATAGGTGAAAGGGGGCATATTATACCACATGAGGAAACTAAAACTGAAAGGCTGGGAGGAAATTTCTCATGCGAGGGGGATAGGTGGACTTTGTCAAACGCTAGAGGATCATTTGTCTGTGTTGCTTTCCAACTCCTATTCTTAGCTTAGCAGTTACAAGTTAGAAGGCAGCAGTTATCAGTTAGGCCTGGTCTTTTGTCCTCTTTCTCTCTGTCTCTCTCTGATTTTCCCATGCCACCGAAATTTTGCACCAGCCTTCTTCCTCGTCCAAGCAATATTCGTCCAATACCACTCATTTCTCAGTTCCAGCAGCAGCAGAAGCAGCCCCCTCCAACGGGCGCACACGCCGCCCCACTCACTAGAGCGTGTACCATTACCATTGCCAATGGCAATAGCATTGGCACCTCACTGTTTTAGGCTTTTGCTTTTCCTGCATTGCTTCCTTGAAGTTTTTGCCTCTTCTGACTCCGATTCCGACTCCCTTCTTAGCTTCAAGGATTCTTTACAAAACAGTTCCTCTCTGTTGCCTAGTTGGAGTTCCTCCACCGCTCCCTGCTCCGCCCATAAAGCCAATTGGGAAGGCGTTCTTTGCAGCCAGCAGGGAGAGATATGGGGCTTGAAGCTTGAGAACATGGGACTCAAGGGCGTCATTGATGTGGATTCTCTCAAGAACTTGCCTGACCTCAGAAGTCTAAGTTTCATGAACAACGATTTTGATGGACCAATACCCGATATCGGACAACTTGGTGCCCTCAAATCAATCTACTTATCCAACAACCGGTTCATTGGGGAGATTGACACTGCCATATTCTCAAGAATGCAGTCCTTGAAGAAAGTGGATCTGGCCAACAATCAATTCATGGGTGTGATACCTCAGACATTGGCTCTTTTGCCAAAGCTTATTCTGCTAAGGCTTGAAGGCAACCAGTTTCAAGGGCAGATGCCACATTTCTCAAATAGAACTTGGGTTTCTTTCAATGTATCCAACAACCAATTGGATGGTCAAATCCCACCAGGCCTTGGCAATTTGGACCCAACCTCCTTTAGTGGTACGTTATTATGAGTCAATGATGATAAATATGAGCCATATTGATCTACTTTATCATTTTAATTTCTTAACGATCTTATCATCATCTCCATTTTTTACAAAGGCATATAATCTGATGAGCAGGGAACGAGGATCTCTGTGGACTGCCATTGAAACCGTGTCCCTCAAGCAAGCCGTCAATACCGAGCATCGTCGTGGTAGTGGTAGTTGTCGTAATTGCACTATGTGCCATAGTAGTTGTCATCATCATCCTGAGCCGCCGTAAACAAACATCCACGTCGGTAGAGGATCCAAGGGCATTGCCAAAAGAAGGTACTAGTCATGACTGCTGCGAAGATGATCAATGTGAAGTATACCAGTGCTCATCACCGATTGCAAGCAGTGCAAGTGGTAAAAAGAAAGGAGCAGACAAGTTGAAGGTGACGTTCGTGAGAGACGACAGAGTGAAGTTTGATATGCAGGACTTGTTGAGAGCGTCGGCGGAGATGTTAGGGAGCGGGCGGTTCGGGTCTTGTTACAAGGCGGCCTTGCTGAGTGGACCGTTGATGGTTGTGAAGAGGTTTAAGCAAATGAACAATGTGGGGAGGGAGGAGTTCCAGCAGCACATGAGAAGGCTTGGCAGGTTGAGACATCCCAGTTTGCTTCCTCTTGTGGCTTACTATTACAACAAGGAAGAAAAGCTCTTGCTTTTCGACTACATGCAGAACGCTACAACCTTGGCTTTTCATCTTCATGGTACATACACGCGATTATAAACAATAGGAAAATGCTAAAGGGCACTTGTAGACGTAGCACCACACCTACTCATAGCATTGCTCTAAATAATAAATGTGTCATATATGTGATAGTATCATAAAGAATGATACATAGCATTCCTCAATTATTGATCAATATCATTGCTTATGCTAAATAGGAACATCAGCTGATCATCGGCTTGATTGGAGAACACGGTTGAGGATTGTGAAAGGGGTGGCAACGGGTGTTTCATATCTCCAAAACGAGCTTCCGAGCCTAATAGCGAGTCACGGCCACCTCAAGTCCTCAAACGTTCTTCTCAAGGCAGAGACATATGAGCCCCTGCTTTGTGACTACGGCCTAATCCCATTGATGAATCAAGAAGTTGCCCAGCAGCTAATGGTGGCCTACAAATCACCAGAGTACCTTCAACACGGCCGGATCACCAAGAAGACCGATGTGTGGAGCCTTGGCATATTGATACTCCAAATACTGACTGCCAAGGAGGAAGTTGAGGATTTGGCCAGCTGGGTTAGCTCAGTTAGTCCTGATCAATATCAGGATGAGCTGTTCGACACAGAACTGGTATCCAGGGCGGCAAGGGGGAGCGAGGACGAGATGGTGAAGCTGTTGAAGATAGGGATGGGATGTTGCCATGGTGATGTGGAGAAGAGGTTGGATATGAGAGAAGCTGTTGAGAAGATTGAAGAGTTGAAAGAAATTAGCACTTACGGTTATCATGAGACTACTACTAGAACTAGTACTACTCATGACATAAATGATGAGGATTTTTACTCCTCGTGTGCTAGTGAAATGGACATGAGGTCCTCCAGAGCAATGTCTGATGAATTTATCAATATATCGTTCAAAAGTTGAATATTTACATATACACATTGCACACACACACATGTTATATATGAGAATTCATTGATCATGTTCCAACCTTTCTAGTAGTCCATATATCCATTAATAGCTTCGTATATGTACTTTGAAAGAAAATGGTACGTGCATGAGTATAGTTTATTCTTCCCAATTAAAAGTAAAAAACACTAATGATTAGTTCTTGAGATATAGAAGTGTGTCCAATATTGGCCGTGAAAATAGTTCTAGAATAATTAACGAGCCAAGAGTTCTAGTCATATTTGTTGTTCTTTTTTTCTTTTTTCTTTTTTTTTTTTTAATTTTTAAAAGTGAAATGATCAAGAAAGAAGATGTACTCAAAATATTGTTTCAAGAAATCTCCATTATCTCATTTCACTTTTTTCTTTTCAAATAAAAAAAGAATATAACATAGACATTTCCAATCAAGCCTACGTGCTCAAAATTTTGTTTTCACGGTTAAGTAAATGGCATGCCATGTCATATAAGCATAATAGTATGTGTAACAAGTTTTGTTTTCCAGATAGAGAGTTTGGCTGGATTTTATCTGTTTGGTTAACTAATAAGGACGCACTGGAAGGTGGTTCCGCGGGTATTTGTTAGTCTATATATGTAACATTATAGATCAACCATATATTTCCAATAATAAGCTATATACAATCACCTAACAAACATACCAATTAGCCAAAACAGACGATAGATGGGATCAAAATTAACAGATTTTACTAGTTTTTTGGTTTTACTTGAATGGCCCTTAGGCATATGCACTGAGAGAAACAGCTAGCTCATCAAACTTGTCTCTCTTAATCTCCTTATTATTTCTTTTGAAAAGGGCAGAGAGATCTAGAGCTCAAGGCTTATTGTTCATCTTTAGTTTACTTCACTAGATTGATAATGTCTGATACATACGAATATGATAATTATGACAATGATAACCATGATACTAACGCTGGAAAGAATGAAGGTGGCGGGGAAAGCCGGATTAGGTGGTCAGAGAAGGAGGTGGTGGTAGTGGCAGTGGAGAAGGACAATAAGGCCAGCCGACAAGCTTTGAGATGGGCTATCAATCGTTTTGTCTCCAGAAACAAAAACAGAAGAACTAGACTTGTGCTTGTCCATGTTCGTCTTCGGTATCCAATATTTCCAATCTCTGAGCCTCATGATCTCTCAACAAGTACTAAGTTGGCTCCTTGGTTCTTTCCTTACTTCTATTCCTATTAATGAATTAGTGCTTAATTGTGATTAAAAATTAACAAGAACAATGTGCATCAGGAGACACCACCACCAGTCTGCTAGAAATGGAACCGGATGATTACGAGTTGGAAATCTTGAATCCCTTTCGATCCTTTTGTTCACGTAGACAGGTACTAATCAAAACAGATTACTCCTCTTCTATAAGTAGTACATCTGATTATCATGATCATCTAATCATCTTAATTGTATGTATATGCATTGCCTAATGTAACAGATTCCATTTGAGATTGTTATACTTGAGGATTTTGATGTGGCACAAGCATTAGTTGACTATGCCATACGCCATCGAGTTGAGAATCTGCTTCTCGGTGCTACCTTATCAAAGAATGGCTTTTCCAGGTAATTATTACCCTATTAATTGTTAAAAATTTTTGGTTTTCTGTTTATTAAGGGATTAATATTAAGATAGTTTATGTGAATTGTTTTACTTGTAAAATGCAGGCTATTCAAGAGCAGTTCCTGTATCCCAAGCTATGTGCTAAAATGGATACCTGATTTCTGCAATGTATTCATCATCTCCAAACAGGGAAATCTCAGTGGGGTGCGAAATGCATGTCGTGCAGCGCCAACTATCCCACAAGATCAAACTCCTCACCATCATGACATGTAAGACTAGTTCATATTAGACACATTGAGAAAAACTAGTATAGTCATATGATCAATCATAACAACTTATAAACTAATTGGTCATGTGTAGAGGTGGTGATACAAGCGACATTTTGGACGATGGGATCATCTCAGAAGCCGAGTCTGAATTCAGTTTTCTAAGCCCAGAAATTAGTCCAGCCACCGATATCATGTCCCATTCTCTCTCAGCCTTCAACTCATTACCTTTAATCAAATCAGCTAGACTACCTCGTGATGATGATTTTCATTTCCTGCATCAATTCACCTCAATCTCGCGCGACTGCAAGGGAACTTCTCTATTCTTAACACACAAACTAGTAAGTAGATGGAGTGACTTGCTAGACCCTTACAGCACACAAAGAGCTCTATCATTAAAGGTATTAATTTTATTTCAATTACTTGTATACTTCCAGAAATCTATGGAAGAGGAGATGAAGGGACTTAAATTAGAGCAAAAGCAAACAATCGTCGCCTATCATTTAGGCTGCGAAGAAGCGGTTGTACCATAACAAAAGGTCCTAAATTTGGTTCTCACTGTCTTAGTTTCCTTTTAAAATCAACATATGAATCAAAGATTTGTATGATATTTTATGTCTAAGCTTAACTTCAACGCAGGCATGACACTGACATGTGTGAGGTTAATAGTTACAGGCAACCCAACTAAACTCCAAGGAAACAACTAGAGGCACAACTTTGGCAGAGGATGAAGCCGCTGCAAAATCTGAGGAAAAGAATCAAAAGCAAAGCTTAAGGTAGACACAGAACGGTTTCCCAGGCTGGAGGTGCAAGAGTAGAAATTAATGAGGAGAAGAAGAAGGTGGTGTATTGTTTAGATCACTACAACATAGCTCTCAAATACCAAGCCTTATCCCATTTGTTGACAGTTCGATTTTTGTAACAATTTTACCTTTCAATATTGAATCAAACTTGTCTCAAGCAAAGGGAGTCAGAGCTCATGTAGTCTACTGTATAAGTCTGTACAAACTTCCAATTAAAGTCTTGCTTCTTTTTCAGTCTCTTGCTTCCTTGTCCATATTACATTATAGTTGTTCTTAAGTATTATCTCAGCATTATACTAATAATTAGAAATCTTCCATTTATCATCCCAAAAATCTGTCAGGCTGTTATTTCACTGAGGAATGACAAAAAAACTTGTGTAAACCATATTATTGAACTGATATTGATCTATAATTGGGTGATGTTCTTCATGGTTATACATGGAGGAACTGATTTTCTTTCATGTTATGGAGAAAAGAGGGTATAAAAGAAAAAAAAAATATTTGCAATGTAAACCAAAACTCAAACGTCCTTAAATATTTGATGGAATTTGTCACATGGATAGCTACTTAGATTTGACAGTAAGGGTAGGCTAAGAAATTTTATTGGCAAGGTAAATTACACCTGACCCCCTATATTATGATGTCTTTGGCACATTGCCACCTATAATTTCTTTCTACTTTGTTTTTGATTGCGAATGGTTCATTAGTGCCTACTTCATACATAATTAAAAACTTTTTCCTTTATATTTTTTTCCCATTTAAAACACTAATCAAACGCAAAATGTATAAATATTCCAGTGTATTCATTTGTGAAGTGTATAGATCATATCTATATGAAAATGATTCAACAACCACAAGTCCAATATATGAGGGGTTATGCGTCAAAAACACCATAAACTGAAGGAGGTTAGTTGCAACTTTCACTGTCAAAACCTTTTTTTCCTGTGTCCACCTTTACTAACAAGTCTACGTGGATGTTTATTTGGTGAATTCTGTTAATCACTTAACAGACGTTGAAGTAATGGTTGAGATTGTAAAAGGTTACAAAATTCAGGGTGCAATGTGCCAATAAAACAATTATGGGGCCAAAGTGCCAAAGGATTTACCATGAAAGGGTGTAAATTTTTATTTAATGAATAAAAAAGAAAATTCTTGGGTGTAATACTGAGTGGGCAATATTCCTATCATGGAACCATTTCCACCATTAAAATTCCATGAAATTCCAACCTTAAATGGTTGAATTGGCTAATAACATACCTCTAACTGAAGAAAGCTAAAGTTGGCTTTTTGGCCTATTGGTAGTTTATTTAGTAACAAATGGTTGCTTTGCATAATTCTATTGACAATTTCGAAGAGCTTATCAATACTGAGCAATCAGAAGTGCATCAAATCTTGAATAAGCCAAAAAGGATATTTTGAGACACCAAAATCTTTCACTAAAAATCTAAACCAGCGATGTGGCATTATTTTTAACTATATCTTATTTTATTTTTGAAAAAAAAATGATTGAAATGAATATTGCCTCCTATAGTGTAAATTTTTAGTATAAAATATTAGTGTTACTCTTATCTACCTGATCTTGGGTATTCACTTTTCTAGGAAAAAAATTTACTTTTCTTCAGGAAAAAAAAAATAATTACGTTTGTGAGAAATTATAATATAAGTCTATAAATTTTCTTTCTTGTTTTTTTTTTCAAATTTTCGCTTAGTCAAAATAACTTATCAAAATTAGTGAACGAAAATTGAATCTTATCCTCTATAAACACTGAAAAGATTCAATAAAACAAATACAAAGATAACAAGATAAAATATAATATTGCTTACTCAAGTAGACAAATATAATATAAGTCTCCTTTTTTATTGGTTTCGCATAATTTTTTAGGTTTATGTTTGTGTAATTGAGTATACATTGTTTATGGAGGTTAGCTTTGTATTTTTCATCAAGTAATTTTAATTGAAGAAGGAAAAGTTCGAAAGAATGTTTAAAATCGAAGACTTGGATTGTAATTATTCAAAATACATGGATCTTTATGCAAATAAAAATAAAAATAAAAACTAAATCTTCCCCTAATTTAATGTCCCATGCAAATAGTGACCGGATGTGAAGGAAAAAAAAAAAAAAAGAAAAAAGAAAAAAAAAATCTAAAAAAAGAGAACAATAATTATTATTAATATATGAAAAAAAAAAAAAAAGGGTACTAGTATTGCGGTGTATCTAAACAAGGAGGGAGATAATAACTGGCTGCCACTAATGTGGGATTGAAACTCAGAGGCAGAGCAGATGGTTAGGAAGGGATTTGTTTCAGTTGTTTTGGGTTTTGGTCCTTTGTTACCTCCTCAACAAAACCAACAACTAACAAACTCTCTCCTTCTAGAGGGAAAAGGGTAATACTTTTTATCCTTTTTCCCTCTACCAGACTGGAAAGAACAAGAGGAGCCATAGGCTAGGCCAGGCCACACCCTTCTTCTTCTTCTTCTTCTTCTTCTTCTTGTTCTACTTGCCAACACAATATTGCTGCTTTCTTGTTCATATATCTCTATGCATACATATATAAACGCAAGAACAAGAAGAAGAAACCCAAGATATAATTTTCCTTCTTTTCATTATATTTTGGGTTTCTTCTAAGGGATACATAACAAACAATCTTTCTCCTTTGGTTAAAACAAAGCAAATAAATAACAAAAGAAATGGCAAGAGGTGGTGGTGCAGAAAAGAAGGAAGAGGTGGTGGTAGTGGCCATAGACAAGGACAAAAGCAGCCAATATGCTCTCAAATGGACTGTTGATCATCTTATCACCAGGGGCCAAACCATCACTTTGCTTCATATTAAAAACAAAACATCTTCTATTCCAAACCCATGTAAGATTCTTTCTTTCATGCTTGTGCAAACTGTTGTTGTCTACGAAAATGGGATTCTATCTGTTTTTGACATGACTTTATGGTGCGGCGCAGTCGGAAGCTTTATCTCTGTCAATGAGGTTTGTGAGGATGTTGCAAGAACCTACAAACAACAAATGGAGAGTCAGGCCAAGGACTTGTTCCTTCCATTCCGTTGCTTTTGCACCAGAAAGGATGTCCGTTATGCTTCTTTTAATCATCAATTTTGATTCAAGTTAGCATGATTATGACTCTTTTTCTTTTTTTTTTTTTTGCAAGGAAAATGCTAAACTAGTGCTTTTCTTGTAACCCTTTTTTGTAACAGATAAAATGCAGTGAAGTGATATTGGAGGAAGGAGATATATCAAAGGCAATAATGAACTATGTTGCTGTTAATTCTATTGAGACTTTGGTGCTTGGTGCAGCATCACGAAACAGCCTTGTCAAGTAATTACCTCGCTTTTCCTTTTCGGAAAATAATGACACATGCTGATGATGATGAACAATGGAAACCAAATGCTAATGTCATTAAAATTGTGTTCAAACAGAAGATTCAAACCTACAGATGTTCCGAGCACCGTGTCCAAAGGGGCACCAGAGTTCTGCACTGTGTATGTCATTGCCAAAGGAAAAATCTCTTCTGTCCGGTCTGCTTCGGCTTCGACTCCTACAAGAGCTTCCACACGTAATCAGACACATAATCATATGCAACAACAACATAGAGGTATGTTTCTGCAAATCGAGCATCGTCTAATTCCCATGCCATATGTCCGATTTTTTCGCTGGAGCTCATAAAAGTTTCAATGCTTGATATTAATACAGCATCTGATAGAGCACATCATGTACCTCATAATCCTTACCCTCCACAAGACGAATTGGAAATGAGGTAAGTTCCACTGCGTTAAGAATCAAAGACGGCTTTGAGGCATATATTTATGAAAGTTTTAATAAAACTATATGAAATAATGAAACAGGTCACCCTTCACAAGGGGCAAACACTCGATGAACAAATCATACGAGCTCTCGCATGATAGTGACATATCCTACGTGAGCAGCGGAAGGCCAAGCATGGATCACCTGTTTCCTTCCCTCTATGATAGTAATGAATCGGGAATGAGCCCCAGAATGTCGGCCAGCTCTGACTTTGACATGCTCAAGAACTTTGCATCATCCTTATCATCAGGACACAGATCCATTGACTTGAGCTCTTCACACTATGATTTCTCACATAATTCCCACGACAGTGGAAAGTCAAGTTCATCACAGAACTCGCATATGGTAAGAGCAACACATTGAGAAAAAGTTTATGCCATGTACTAGGCCATGCCTCCAACAGCAAACTTTGTGAATGCGAATAAAACTTGTGACATAGAATTATAAATGCCATATAAAGATGAAAAGTATTGGCACTAATTTTCTTTAAAATGATTAGGATGAAGTGGAAGCTGAGATGAAAAGGCTCAGGCTAGAGCTCAAACAAACAATGGACATGTATAGTACGGCCTGCAAGGAGGCACTTTCAGCAAATAAGAAGGTATGCATTAATAATTTTCTGAGTAGGCATTGCCTTGTAATGTTACAGTGAGACTTATTGATATATCGACACAGGCAATTGAACTTCACCGCTGGAAAATGGAAGAAGAACAGAAATTAGAAGAGGCACGACTGGCCGAGGAAGCTGCATTGGCACTTGCAGAGAAGGAAAAAGCAAAGTGTAAAGCAGCCATTGAGGCAGCTGAAGCCGCTCAAAGGCTTGCTGAATTGGAAGCACAGAAGAGAATTCATGCTGAAATGAGAGCCCAAAAGGAAGCCGAGGAGAGGAAGAAGGCATTAGGTGGCTTTGCGCAAGGTGAAATCAGGTATAGGAAATACACGATCGAAGAAATTGAAACAGCAACACAAGATTTTGCCGAATCCCGCAAGATTGGAGAAGGAGGTTATGGACCAGTGTACAGAGGTGAACTGGATCACACCCCTGTTGCCATAAAGATCCTACGTCCTGACGCTGCTCAAGGACGCTCCCAATTTCAACAAGAGGTAGGCCTGAACACTCATTAGAGTTTCCATTAACAGATTCAAATCAAAGTGTTCCTACAATTCAATAGCAAATGCATAAACTAAACATGTGATCTAGGACAATGAACATGTTCTTGTATAGTTAAGCATTTTTGTATTGTAACAACTATTCGATGTTTGATCATGATACAGGTTGAAGTACTAAGCTGCATACGGCACCCCAACATGGTTCTCCTTCTTGGAGCTTGTCCAGAGTTTGGCTGCCTAGTGTATGAGTACATGGCTAATGGGAGCTTAGAGGACCGTCTCTTCCGACGAGGTAATACCCCAGTTCTGTCATGGCAGTTGAGGTTCCGAATCGCTGCAGAGATTGGCACTGGTCTCCTTTTCCTTCATCAGACCAAACCAGAACCCCTTGTCCACCGTGACCTTAAACCTGCAAACATTTTGCTAGACCGCAACTATGTTAGCAAGATTAGTGATGTAGGCTTAGCCAGACTTGTTCCTCCCTCAGTAGCTGACTCTGTGACTCAGTACCGCATGACAGCAACAGCAGGGACATTCTGCTATATAGACCCTGAGTATCAGCAAACCGGCATGCTTGGGATTAAGTCAGACATCTACTCGCTTGGGGTCCTGTTTCTACAGATGATAACAGCCAAGCCACCAATGGGATTGACTCATCACATGGAAAGAGCTATTGAGAGAGGCACATTTGAAGAGATGCTTGACCCGGCTGTTACCGACTGGCCAGTTGAGGAGGCACTCAACTTTGTCAAACTAGCTCTTCAATGCTCCGAAATGAGGCGAAAAGACAGACCTGATCTTGGAAAGATTGTGTTGCCTGAGCTAAACAGATTGAGAGAACTGGCCGAGGATAACATGTTCGGCAATGGGGCCAGCTATGATCTAGCTGGACTCGCCTCCAAACAAGGCTCGGTTTCCACTTCATCACAAGTGAGTTGACACCAAATAGTTGTAGCTGTACCTGTGATAAGATCCTAAATACGTTATTCCAAGAAGCCATTAGAACTTCACTCATTCTTGTATCTTTCTTTTGGTCTTTTGAGATTTCTCTTCCCTTTTTGGCTTTCAGGTTGTCATAAGTGATCCTCAACTACAACACTCCGAATCTGATAGCCCAAGAAGCCGCTCTAGCACATCGTCTTCTACAGAGAGAATATGAGCGCCTCAACCGAGGGAAGCTGAAATTTAATGTGTTGTATGGTCCTTGTAGCCTGGAGGTCATTCCTGTGAGTCTAAACATGTCAATTAACCAGGAGAAAATTAGTTTAAAATTGGTCAGAGCAGCCATCTTGTGAACCTGGCAAGTGTAATATTTTTTTTTCTATGTATGATGAATGCAAATATGTTCTTTGTCCTCTCCTTTTCTCTTAAACTCAGACTATAACGACATACAGCTGCTGGTGAAAAACGTACTAGAGATAATGTTGTGAAAATAATGAACGCAATAATGTTGTGAAAATAATGAACGCAAGTGTACGTATCGAACAAGTAATAAAGTATAAATATGAGTATCGTTGCCACGAGTACTGTGCTTATTAATACCAAAATTATTCTAACTCTAATTTTATTAAAGCAAATCAAAAAGAAATATTTCACAAAAATAACTCTAATAATTAAATAAAAAGAAAAGCAAAACAAAATAAAAAATAGGACAATCAAGTAACTAAAGATCTAAGGTTTCTGATTCACCTAGATTAATCTGCCTAAATTATTCAATCCAATCAATTAATATTCATTTCCTATGCTAACAGCGAATTTCTCTATTATATCTATTAATCTTTCTCAAAAATTAATAAAAATATTTCAATAGATAAGTTCCAACATTTCTGTATAAACTATGAACCTATCAAAACTCATTAAACACAATAAATTCATAATACTGCACAAGCAATAGATATCTCTATCCTATGATAATCTCATGTTATATTAATCAAGACAAATTCAATCTTCCCTTTTCAGATCTTAGATTAAACCTCTAATTCATGCAAAAGTTGATCAGGTTCTCACAAGCATTAAGTATAGATTAATACAATTAGCATAGAATGGAAAATAAATATAAAATTGAATTAAAATTGAAATAATTTAAGACATCATAATTCGACTACATCGTAGTCCTAGAAAATAAATTAGTTCATAGTAAAAAGAAAACAAACTCTAAACATGGTTCTAGACATGGAAAAGAAACAACAAAGAAGAGTAGAAAAGGCTAGAAGTCCAATCAATGGAGTTCCATCTTCGGGTTGCCAATCGGTCCGCCTTCAATTCTTCACTCTCGTTTTCTCCTTTGTTTTTTGAGTTGTTTTTAGCTTGAGAATCCCGAATAAGTCTAGAAAAGACCTATTTATAAGTTAGGAGGCGGCCACCATCAAAACTAGGTCAAAAGGCGTCTTAAAATAATGAATATGGAAATTCTGACAAAGTGGTGCCGGGGCGCCGGTTGTATGGTACTGGGGAGCCACTCTTGCTGTCTACAATTTCTTTTTGAGCCCGAAGTAGCGTCGGAGCGCCCATAACATGGCACCGGGGTGCCGATTTCTCTATAACTTTTTTCATTATTTAAAATTTCACTCTTTTTGAACCTCTAAAATGCTCTAGTGCCAAAGACAAGTGTCAATGTGCTCTCTTTTTTGTCCAACTCGCCATAAATCATACTATTTTCACTATGTGCACCAAAATTAATTAACCTACAAAACAAAACAACGAAAAACACAAATAAAACCCCTTAAAACCTCGAGAATCTACCAAATATCTAGCTTAAATGATATCTAATTCGTAAGTAAAACTCACTCATCAGATAAATTCCAAAAAGAAAGAGCATCAAAAGGAGAGAAATATGCCCCAAACAAACTAACCAAACCTGAAAATCTTTCCATGCAACATGCAACTATGGTAATGTACAAGTTAAATAAGTCATGTAAGTCGGTAAATAAGAAATTTTAATGCAAGCAAATTGATCCCAAAAAAAAATAATAACAGATATGAGCTTGTCTAAGTTACTAGTAATTTAATGCATAATGCAAATTACAGATATCATTGATAGGAAAAGCTTCAGGTCTTTCTTTTATTCAAGTAGGAGATAAGCTTAAATAAGAACATTATACAAAGAGTACATCAGCAACTCCTTCCCCACACAGTACAACCCACTGATAATGACATTTCTGCTAATAAAGGTTTAGGCAGTTCCACTTGCATAAGCCTTTTTCCCAGCCGAGAAGAAGAATCTAAACATAAAACTAGGGGACAGCGAAAGCGAAAGTGAGAGAGAAACACAGAAAAACTGAGAAAGAGATCACAAGCTTTAGATAGAGACGCTATTGGGAATTCCTTTGGCAACCATGCCAACTTCACCATTAGGAATGAGCAAATTGTAAGGAAACTTGACTGGCCCGAGTCGGTTCTTCAAAGTTGGGTCATTGTTCCTGCTAATAATTTTATCCTCAATTTCAGACAACTTCTTTCCAAATCTTTCAAACGCCTGTAAAGGCATTGCATCTATAGTCCAGTTAGGACTGTCTCTTTGCCCAAGATAAACTTCATCAGAAGCGTGCTTTGATAAGATCTCAATAAAGGAAATCTCAACTAAGGTCTGCAGCTCAGCAGTGACTGTTCTCAAGAAAGCCTTCTCTGGGTTCGTTCGAAGCTCTTCATATTCAGGAGTACCCTCTTCAGGCATGAGCCTGCGGCTTATTGTGGGGCGGTTTGGAAGGTACCCTGAATAAGGGTACTGCCCAAAGTTGACGGCGGCATGAAGGGCAGAAGTAATCCATATGACTGTTGCACATGTCTCTATCAGCTCTTCAAGACTATGCATTTTCGGCCACCATGGCTTGTCTTTCAAGTCACCATGACCGACCTCTCTGAGTTCCTTCCACCATGATTGGAGTTCTTTGTCTTTCTGAACAATTTCATCAGTTTTGTAGTAGTGAGAACAGTAGTCCTTGACCCATTCTTTAATTGCAGACCAGATTTCAAGTCCATCAACAGCATATGGATAGTCCTCTATCAGTAGACGAAGACCATGTGGGGAACTTGGATCCTTCACTGCTACTCCTCTGAAATATAATAGGAAATATATAAAAAGATTATTACCACTAACCACATTGCTTAATTATTCTATTTCAGATGGGTATGCATTGCTAGATAGCACTTAACTTCTACTGTAAAATAACTCAGTTAATTTAATTTAGTACCTCTTGATGAGATCAGCTGGGAGCGATTGTTCAGTTAAATCCCAATTCTTATAAACGGCTGCTGACATTTCCATGGCATATTTTCCAGGAAATACCACGGACTCCAAAACACCCCCGCCATTTATGAGAACCTGCCTAGCAAGTGCGTTGATATTCATGGTGTCACGGAAGTGAGGGTGCAAGAGTTTGTGAATTGGGTGTAAAACACTTAGCTGCCTGTTCGTTGCTAGCACAAATGGCTCAATTACAGCATGAGTATTTAACCTATATTTGACCAATGAAATTTAAAAAATATTTAGAACCCATTTCAAAAACATAAATTGAAGTTACACGATCAAGTTACTTTCATAGAGAAATACCAATGACTAACGAGTTGGTGATAGCCATAATCATTGACAGTGACATAAGCTTTTGCCAATTGCCAAATGGTACTTTCAACTCCTTGTTCAGCTGGTGTGTACACTCTGCTAACTGCACCCAAGTGATCACCTTGCGGATGTGGTAAGCTTAGTTCAATTGCCAACGGCTTCAAAGTGCCATCATTTGTTAAAAACAGAAGCGTTCTGGTGGCATAAATCTTTGATGAAGTTGTGTTTACCCTCCTCACATATGGCATAATAGCATCATGGTGATCCAATACAAACAACCTGTTTTTCTCAAGTGCCTAATCAAACATATACTTTTAGACATCATGACCCAAATTTTTGAAGAAAACACTAATTAATTGTACAGAAATCTTGCTGCACAAATACTTTAAAAAGTAGAACTCTTCTGAAAAAAAAAAAAAAAAAAAGAAGCTAGGAGCTTTACCTCATTCACAGAGAGCCCATCCAAGTTGTTATTTATGTGTTCTTCCGTTATTGTGCTATTTTGATTACCATAGACGTCAGGGTCTAGCTTGCTTGTTGGTGGGAATTCCTGTAGTTAAATTACAAGTGACATTATTAAAGCTAAAACAAGAAACTGCATTTAGCCACTTTGAAGATCTACAGAGAAGGGAAAAGGTTATACTTGGAGACGACGAATTAGGACAGGATTCACTCCAGCCAACATTTCCCTTGCAAATTCTTCATCAGTCATCCATGCAGACTTGTCCTCTGCCCCAAAGCATTGAGACACCATAATTAAATGGAAGAAGACAACAATCAATCTAAAGTTAAAAAAATCATTAAAATAGTAATGGTTGTGTACGATATGTGCTATACCCTTAATCACATGAGGCTTGGGAAATTTGAGGAATCGACCCCCATCAGATCGAAACAGTTCCTTCAGTGTTTCTATAGGCATGTTTTGCCTGATAGTGTCAAATACTCCTAGAGGTAGTGGAAAACCTCCGTCATACAGATTGAGTACATCATCGAAGCTGTCAAACTCAGCTGGGGTTAGGTCAAATAAAGACTCTAGCGCAGGTTTGATGACCAGAGCTACTGATTTCAGCGTATTAACAAGGAAGTCTGACATCTTCAAGTGACCAAACCGTTCATCTCGTGGAATGTAAAAGTTCAAATTCAAAAGGTCTATGTCCCTACTCTCGCAATTCGGATCTGTTACAACAATCATATCAGGTAGCACATTAAACTTAAGACTTAAACAAGAATGGAAATAATTTGTATTCATACTTTTACTCGTTGAGCAGATTATGATAAATATCTAACCTGTCTTGGTTGGTGGTCTGCCAGTTCTTCCCCTACGAGGGTAAGGATACTCGCTAGAGCCTCCAAGAACTGGACGAGCAAACTTGTCACCCCAGTCTGGATTGCCCAAATCGTTGTAGTAGTCATAGTCATAGACTCTGTCCCCTTCCTTTCGCTGTCCTCTTCCATCACCTCTAAGGTTTACCAGTTCTTGTTCTCTGTACCAGCGTAGTGGCGCTGGTGTTTCACCAGGAAGATAAGTCTGCAGATGCAATATATACATAACAATAACACACCAAATTCATCAAAAGATAAATTGGTAAAAGAAGTAGCATTTCTTTTCTGAGTAATTTCGTCGAACACCCCACCCCTTTCACAAAAGTAATATTCTGAAATTTACATGAGTGACTATAAATATCAGTACCTTGTTCCTGAAGAAAACACGATCATAGTTGTACTTGTCTACTGGGTAAACCCAAGAATTGCAAACAAAATGGACCTTCCCTTCATTAGGAACATCTTCAAGAGTGAGAGACTTGAGAAAGAACTCAGTGCTATGATTGTTCTTAATGATAAAAGCCTCAGGAACTCCAAGTTCCTCTTGCCACTCAAAGCTAACACCATAAGCAGACTCCCCAGCTAATAATGGGAAAAGAGTCAGTAGGTTTGTCCAATTCTCCAAGTGTGCTGCCTTCCCAACCGTCCCTTTAAGTTCATTACCTACAAACAACACACACAGCACCCAAATAATTCAATAATGAACTAAATTTAAAATAGATAAAGACCATCTTCTTAAATCGTTTAATCATCTACTTGATCTTAGATACTACCTTATCAGTTATCACCACACCTATCTTAATAATGCCAATACTTTATAGTTATTGGTTGTTACTATATGACTTTAAGAAATATAATACTACATATGACATATATCCCAAAAAAAGTGGTTTCTAGATTTTCTTTTTTTTTTTTTTTCTGCCTTTCGCCATTTTGGTTCATGAACTTGTATGCTTACAGCACATTTTTACCGTTAGTGATCTAAATCGTTAACTTGGTTTAGAAGTAAAGAAAGACAGAAATAAACTGGAAGGAAAACTAACCAATGTCAGTATGAGTAGCACTAATGAGCTGCAGAGAAACCCGTTGGCCCAACAACTCACTCAAAGGATCAAGAATGCCATTTCTCATGTCGTTGAAATCCAACACATTTTTCTTCATCAAAACCACTGTCCCCTTGATCTGCTTATTCTTATCGCCACCAAAGATTGAGGGAGGTTTAACGATGTTAAACATTTTCAACTTTTGGAATATGAATACTTACTACACACACTCAAACAAACTACTTTCTACTTTTTAATAACAAAAGTTAATTGGTTTGCATGAAATAGTGGGAGACCATGGACTCATTTATAGGGAAACACTGAGCACTATCAGGTAATATCTCTACTCCCGGTACTTGTTTAAAATAAAATAGAAAAGAGAATCGATCTATTTTTTTTTAATAAAGAAAAACATTGTCAATACATACATATATATATATATATATATAGAGGTTGTTTGTTACCAGTGATACCATATTATAGTATAGATATAGATATGACTACGAGCATTATTTATGAACTAGAAAACAAACATCCATAATCTTCACGATGATACTATTTCGCTGTCTACGTCGACCCACGTTCTATAATGAATAGCCAACTGATAGAATAATATGAACCGATTAGGTAAGAAAAGTTAGGTTAAAAAAAATGTGTAAAATGTGATTATATATGTGATTCAACGAGTTTGGCCTGTTATAATAAGATTGAGCATCGACTTAAGATCACACTTTGTCGTGAAGAAAACCAACATCTTGATTCATGAGTCATGATTAACGTTTCTAGTTTTTATATATATGATTTTTTATACAATAGAAAAGGAGTTGGTGTACGTCGTCTTGTCAGTAGATAATATATTTTAGGAAAAATAATGGCCCACTTGGCCATTTTGCCATTTTGTTTTATTTTATCTTAATTGATGGGCCGAGAGGATTTTGTGACGTAGTCCAATACTACGTGACACCTTACATGCCGATCACCATCTATGGTGTTAATTTTGAGGTGTGAGTTTTTTAGTAAAAGACGATAGTATGTTACCTAGGTGAGACTAGGACTCACAAATTCTATCTTTCTGAAAATATCACATCATACATAATATGATGTTTCATATTTTAAGGTGCCCGTACTACTATTCTTCGGTGATGGCATCATTAGGAGATATTATAAATTATCCTCCCCATATCTGATGAAGATCATACATTATGAAACAATAGTCTTTTTTATTATTATTATTATTTTATTTTCTCCTCCGATTTATTCTGGGGTAAAACAAATTAAGGGTCTTCTTGCTCCATATTTATAAATGCCAATAAAATCTTAACTATCTAAGCTTCGATATTGCAGATGCATCATGTGATCTCCACTCCACTCTTCGCCCACCATTGTCATGTCCGTGGCCTTAGCCGTGGGATGCGCTACAGCGTCTGATCTCAGTTCTCTCGTATCTTTTCTTGGCTTACGTGAAGTTTATTACTATGTATATCTTTTAGTTTGCGCTTGAATCGCGCAATGTTATGTTGGAGTCTCTGAATGGCTCAGAAAGGTGTGAGAGCTCAACCATAAAATGTTAGTCATAGGAAAAGCTAAAAGAAAAAAAAAAGAAAGATGGTTGATCGCCATCACTAATCAACTTTGAAAAAGCTAAAAGGAAAGATGGTTCAAATATAAGCCTATTTCTAGTTGTCCAAATAAACCAAAGGCAATAAATTGAAGCAAACAACTAGACACTAAAATTTCCTTCGTCATTGAATCAAATAGAATATAAGCTATAACAAAACAACTGGTTTAGATTTCGAAGGACAAGATAAATAAAATAAGATTGGACTATTTAAAAAAATTGAAGTGGAGTTAATCCAATCCTTTGTTCGGTGTGTATGCCGAGGGGATTGGATTAGATTTTGTGTTTAATAATTTTAACTAAATATCAAACTTTTTTCCTTTCTCAATATAACTAAAAATTAAATTTTTTAAAGAAAAAAAAATTCAATTTGAGACAATGATTTTTGTGTCATTTATGTAAGTATGGAAAATATCACTTATTAATTAGAAATAATTTCTTTAAAAAATTAACTTTAAATCTAAATGAGAAATTGAATACGTGCATTTTAGAATAATTTCTTTAATATTTTAAAATAAAACTAAACTAAAACTAAAATTTTCATTTTTTTTCAGGAAATTGAGTTAAATTTTGAAATAGGCAAATAGTAAGTACACCCTTAAATAAGAATATTAATCAAAATTGCACATATGATATTTCAAGTGACAGTAATCATATTATATAGCTAAAGTAATAATTAAATCAAATTGCCTCTTAAAAGAAATAATTAAATCAAGTTTCTATAATAAGAAATGCTAACTGAGTCATAGCATCCATACATCATCATTATTATTATTATGTGTCATCATTATTATCATTACCATTTAAAAATTGCGCAATATATGAGAAATAGTCTTTCTACATAAACATACAATTTTTGGTATGTCAATGTAGGAGCACAAGTTCAAACAGTACTAATCTCTATTCATAATCATAAACAATTAAAAGAACCAGCCCAATAATCAAGCTAAAAAGGGTTAAAACACTGAGAACAAACGGGCCAAGTAGTGATAAAACTCCAGGAAAATTTATGAGTTGAAAATAATTCTTTTGAGGAATTTTCTCAAACATGTGTTTTGCTATAGGAGGATGGTATCTTAAGCTCATTTTTTCATATTTGCGGTGGGAATTCCTATGGCTTAAACAACCCAATATAAACCAAAACGTACATATGAGAACTTCAAGAATCCAGACTGCCATAAAACAAGACCCAAAAACTAAACCCTAATATGAAGAAAAGAAAAATATATCAGAGCTCCATTATAGGCAAAAATTCAAGCAAAATTTTAGGAAATAGAAGAATCATGTATAACACCCAATTCAATTCAGAAGTGTTATACCAATAATTCTGTTTCAAAAAATCCCTTAAAATTCAACAAGACATAAACAACTAGCATGTCAATGACGAAGAAATTAATCGTGCATGTATTAGCATGCTGCACAATGCAAATGAAAGATAGAGATCAATGGAAAAAGCTTAATCAGGTCTTTCTGTTATTCTTCGAGTACTGGAGATAAGCTTAAGCTTAAGCAACAACAACAACCACAACACACACAGAGTACATCACCAACCCCCAACATTAACAATGACGTTGCTGGTAGAAAGCTTCAGGCTATTCTACTTGCTTGCATAAGTCACGTTCTAAGCATAGAAGTAGAAGCTAAACATAAAAAAAGACTAAAAATACAAAGAAAGACCGAGAAATAGACGTTGAGAGAAGCTTAATTTAGATAGAGATGCTGTTGGGAATCCCCTTAGCAACCATTCCAACTTCGCCGGTACGATAGAGTAAATTGTAAGGAAACTCGACTGGCCCAACTCGATTCTTCAAATTTGCATCCCTGTTCCTGCTTCTGATTCGGTCCTCAATGTCAGACAATTTCTTTCCAAATCTCTCAAAGGCCTCCAATGGCTTTTTGTCTGTAGTCCAGTTAGGACTGTCTCTTTGCCCAAGATAAACCTCATCAGAAGCGTGCTTTGACAAGATCTCGATAAAGGAAATCGCAACTAAGCTCCGTAGCTCACTAGTAATAGTTCTCAAGAAAGCTTTTTCTGGGTCTGTTCGAAGCTCTTCATATTCAGTAGTCCCCTCTTCAGGCATAAGCCTCCGGCTTAATGTGGGGCGATTTGGAATGTACCCCGAATAAGGATACTGCCCAAAGTTGACAGCTGCATGAAGGGCAGAAGTAATCCATATGACTGTCGCGCATGTCTCTATCAGCTCTTCACGAGTCTGCATTTCGGGCCACCATATCTCGTCTTTCAAGTCACCATGACCGACCTCTCTGAGTTCCTTCCACCATGATTGGAGTTCTATGTCTTCCTGAAGAGTTTCATCAGTTTTGTAGTAGAAAGAGCAGTAGTCCTTGACCCATTGTTTGATTGCAGACCAGATTTCGAGTCCATCAACGGCATAGGGATAGTCTTCTATCAGTACACGAAGACCATGTGGGGAACTTGGATCCTTCACTGCCACTCCTCTGAAATATGGAGCAAAACATATAAAATCACTATAACCACAATGCTTAATTATTCCACTTTCAAAGGGACAAGTAATGCTAGTTTGCATTTAACTTCTGCTGGTAAAGTAACTCGGTTGAAATATCTATACCATACCTCTTAATTAGATCAGCAGGGAGCGACTGTTCAGTTAAATTCCAATTCCTATAGGCTTGTGCAGTAATTTCCATGGAATATTCTCTTGGAAATATCACTGACTCCACAATACCAAAAGCATTTACGAGAACTTGCCTAGCAAGTGCATTGATATTCATGGTGTCACGGAAATGAGGATGCAAAAGTTTATAAATTGGGTGTATTACGCTCAGCTGCCTGTTCGTTGCTATCACAAATGGCTCAATCACAGCGTGCGTATTCAACCTATTCGACCAATGAAATTTAAAAATAATTAGAAACCAATTTAAAAATATAAACTAACCGTGTGTGATCCAGATCCAGTTTCTTTGATAGAGAATTACCAATGACTAATGAGCTGATGATAGCCATAGTCATTAACAATGACATATGCTTTAGCCAGTTGCCAAATGGAACCTTCAACATCTTGTTCAGCCGGAGTATATACTCTACTTACTGCACCCAAGTGATCACCTTGTGGATGTGGTAAGCTTAGTTCAATTGCCAAAGGCTTCAAAGTGCCATCATTTGTTAAAAATAGAAGCGTTCTGGTTGCATAAACCTTTGAAGAAGTACTTGTGTTGATCCGCTTCACGAATGGCATAAAAGTATCATGGTGATCCAAAATAAACAACCTGTTTTTCTCAAGTGCCTAAGCAAACACGTAATTTTCTTCGTCATGACCAGCTTTTTAAATAAAGCACTACATATTGTATGGAAATTTTGCTACAAGACATGTTATGCAGTAATACTCTCTGGAAAATAAAGGAAGGGACATCACCTCATTCACAGAGAGTCCATCCAAGTTGTTATTTATGTGTGCTTCAGTTATTTTGCTGTTTTGATTACCATAGACGTAAGGGTCTAACTTGCTTGTTGGTGGGAATTCCTGTAGTTAAATTACAAGCGACATCATTAAAGCTCAAACAAGAAATTGCATTTGGCCACTTTGATGATCTACATAAGGGAGAAAAGTAATACTTGGAGACCACGAATGAGGACGGGGTTCACTCCAGCCAGCATTTCTCTTGTAAATTCTTCATCAGTCATCCATGCGGACCTATCCTCTGCTCCAAAGCATTGAGACATCATAGTTAAATGGAAGAAGTTAATAATCCATCTAAAGTAGTAGAACACTTAGATAACAGAGACTGTGTAGGAACATTTGCTATACCTTTAATCACATGAGGCTTGGGAAATTTAAGGAATCGACCTCCGTCAGATCGAAACAGCTCCTTCAGTGTTTCTAACGGTACATTTTTGCTGATAGTGTCAAATATACCTAGAGGTAGCGGAAAACCTCCTTCATACAAATTGAGTACATCGTCGAAGCTATCAAACTCAGTCGGGGTTAGGTCAAATACAGACTCTAACGCAGGTTTAATGACTAGAGCTACTGATTTCAGCGTGTTAACAAGGAAGTCCGACGTCTTCAAGTGACCAAAACGTTCATCTCGTGGAATGTAAAAGCTCGAATTCAGAAGATTTTGGCCCCTACTCTCGCTGTTAGGATCTGTTACAACAATCATATCAGGTACACATTAACCTTAAGAACAAGAATAGAAATCAATGCATTCCCATATTTTTAATGGTTGAGCAGATTATATAATAAATGTATAACCTGTCTTGGTTGGTGGTCTGCCTGTTCTTCCCCTGCGAGGATATGGGTACGAATCAGATCCTCCAAGAACAGGACGCACATTTTTTTCACCCCCGTCTGGATTACCCAGATCGTTGTAGTAGTCATAATCATAGACTCTCTCCCCTTCCTTACGCTCGCCTGTTCCATCTCCTCTAAGGTTTATCAGTTCTTGTTCTCTGTACCAGCGTAGAGGTGCTGGTGTTTCATTCGGAAGATAAGTCTGCGGATGCAATACATAACACCAAGTTCATAAAAAGGTAAAAGAAAGAGCATGTCTTATTTTCTTTTCTTTGGGTGATTTCTTCGAACACCTTGTACAAAAAAGTAAAACTTTAAAATTTACATGAAAAAAGAATGATTATGTATATGTTCATTACCTTGTTCCTGAAGAAAACACGATCATAGTTGTACTTGTCTACTGGGTAAACCCAAGAATTGCAAACAAAATGGACCTTCCCTTCATTAGGAACATCTTCAAGAGTGAGAGACTTGAGAAAGAACTCAGTGCTATGATTGTTCTTAATGATAAAAGCCTCAGGAACTCCAAGTTCCTCTTGCCACTCAAAGCTAACACCATAAGCAGACTCCCCAGCTAATAATGGGAAAAGGGTCAGTAGGTTTATCCAATTCTCCAAGTGTGCTGCCTTCCCAACCTTCCCTTTCAGTTCATTACCTACAATAACACACATATATTATACACCACCCAGATAATAGATTTAAATTAAACAAGTCTAGTTTCAGTAGTTACCAACTAAATCTCATATAAATCTTTGGCCTAAGTGGAGCTTAGACCGTTTAGACCAGTTACAGTAGTGTGACATCTACTTGGTCTTGGATAATATCAACAAGCCTGTATTTTTAAAAGTTGGAACAATAATGTCCTATTTTTCATGCATTTTCTTATTTGAAAAGACAAACATCTCCTTACATATTATCTTTTCATATTTTCATATTTATTTCTTTTCAAATTATACCTTCGTAATTAATCCATCTTTTTTAGAGAACAATTAATCATCTTTAAAGTAATATGTTACTTAAAATTTCTGAAAAAAAAATGGATAGATCTTTGTTTTAACGTCTTTTTAACTATTAATTGTTTCTCATTTTCAGAATTTATAAACCATTTTTTTTGTTTACTTATAAATAGATATCTATTTAGTTTTCGATTTTACAGTGCACTTTTCCAAAAAAAAATCCAGTTTATTTTCACCTTTCAAGTTCTATCTCTTCAAATTCTTAATTACTTATTTGCTCAGTAATAAGTTGATTCCTGTTTTTTTTTTTTAAATCTCATTTCTTATTAATTTCTTGATTAATGTTGTTGTTTGAATTTCACAATAACTATTTCAGTACTCCTTTATTGGTATCTTTGTTAAAAATATTCATCCGGATATGAGAAACTTAAGGAAAAGAGAAATATAAAGAGTTTAATTATAAAATTTGTTTCAAATTTTTTTATAAAAGCCTTTATTAAAGGATTTGTCTAAGCCCCAGAAATATTTGAGCCGGCTCTAGCCGCTGATATACCCTATTTTAAAAATAATGATAGTTAAAATTAATGATACGTTATTGTGTTACTGTGTGCAAGGTTTTATATGTTACTAGTATTACTCTAATATATATATATATATATATATATATATATATATATATATATATATCCAAAAAGATGTTTTTCAATTTTTTTTCTTTTTTTGCCTCTTGTCATTTTTTGGTCCATGATATTTGTATGCTTGCAGAATTGTCCTAGGACCCAAGTAGTCTAAATCATTTATTGGGTTTAGAATCGGCCGGGGTTCTTTTGACAGAGACCTAATATATCAGAAATACTACATTCATAGGACCATTATGCAAAATCCGATGAATTTAGGTCCATTAACGGTCCTTAAAAAAAATATATCCAGCCAATAAATTCTTAGTACAACTACAAATTGTCTACAATGAGTCCATGACTAAGCACAAATATAAGCACTGTAGTACACGGACTAATATTATTGTCAAATATAAAAACTATACATGCAACATATATATGTGATGTGATAGAGAAAAAAAAATAATGGAGGGAGAAATGAGTAGAAATTAAGGGAAAATTAAGTAATTAATTACCAATGTCAGTCGTAGTGGCACTAATGAGCTGAAGCGAAACGCGGTTGCCCAACAACTCATTCAAAGGATCAATAAGGCCAGTGGTTATGTCGGTGAAGTCCAACACATTTTTCTTCATCAAAACCACACTCCCTTTTATCTGCTTTTTCTTATTAGTAATAGTACCCAAGATTGAGGAGGGAGGTTTAATGATGTTAAACATCTTCTCTTTTTTTTATAAATAAAAAAAAAAAAAAAAAAAAAAAAGAACTTTGGAACTAATATGGATATATATTGCAAACACTTAATAAACAAAGTTTCTACTTTGTTATAAGAAATAGAGTAAGTAAAATGGTCTGTATGAAAAGTGGAACATGACCGATGGACGTATTTATAGGAAAAGTTTGAGCATTGATAGTTAATATATCTACAACTTAAAAAATAATAATAATAATAATCTATTCTTAGCATTATATTTATGAACTAAAAACAATTACACATCAGTAATCTTCATAAGGACAATGATACTGTCTACGTTGATCATGTTCTCTTATAATATAATAATTAATACTATGAGCCGATCGATCTAGCTAGGGGTGAGAAAACAATTAATTAGCTAGTTTAACGATTATCAAAAAGAAAAAGTGTGTCAAATATACGTGAATAATATAATAGAATAGAAATTGTGTAGTAATAAGTAATTTTTTTAATTTATAATAAGTGGAGTTTATTATTTAAATTACATAATATTTAAAAATATATATATAATGAATCTGATATTTATTATAAGATTGAACACCGATTTTTTTGATAGACGATATATCACGAAGATCTCACTTGTCGTTAAGAGTACAAACATCTTGATTTATGTACACTAGGTTTGTATATTCTTTATAACAATAGAAAAGGAGTTGGTATGTTTCAGAAAAATTATGTTTTAAAAAATGGTTTTTTTTTTTTTTTAAAACTGGTGGGCAGAGAGGATTTGGTGTTTGTATTATCCGAAGATCTTATATTATAAAATTGTCAAGTTATATATGCTCTATAGATCCAGATTTACTATAAGCTTTATTAATTTCTCTCCTACAAGATTCTTGATCTAGTTGCTTTGGTTTTTTAATTAGAAAGACCAGATACACGTACGCCAACTTTATCTCTCTGTCGACTCTATTTTCTCTTTTTCTTTCATCGGATTCCTTTTCGAGCGCGCCGCAGCTCACGCTAGCTCAAAAAACATTAAAAACACATGGCCTAATTCTCTTGCATGTATTTAACATGTTTATATAATAGGTTTTCTTCCATGCACGTGGGATCGCAACTCCTATTCAGAAGAGGATAGCCATATGTATATACATAGGGAACCAATCCAGTAGGTATTTTTTTTTTTACCTATGCATAGGTATTAATTTGGCCAATGAAAATTGAGTATGGAGATTTTTTTATTGTAAAAAATAAGAAAGAGAAAGAACATTAATGATGCACGTCTTTTCATGCACTTCATTATAACTATTAGATCACCATCTAATGGTGATCCAACGGCTAAAAAAAAAATATCTACCCATAGGTAAAGAAAAAAAATACCTATTGGATTGGCAACCATTTATATATATATATGGGTATATATGTATACATATACATGTTAAATACATGTATATATATGTATATACGATATATGTATATATGCATATATATGTGCTGCCCTGGTTATATATGTACATATACATGTTATATATACATGATATACCATATATATATATATATATATATATATATATGCATACATATGTGCTGCCCCTGGTTATATATGTATGTATATGTCTCGGCTTTCAAGCCCAATTGACTATATATGAACACCGCCTGGCATGGCCGTGGCACTAGCCGTATTACGCGCTACGAAGTCGATCTCACGTGATCTCATATATATCTTTTAATTTCTTGGTTTACGTGAGTTTTATTGTAAGTACTATTATTATAATTCACATGTTAATCTCGTGGTTATATATAATGCCCCAGTATGCACATGCGTTTATTTTCGAAAAGCTCAACTTTTTGACCCAGAATCTTGATCTCTTGTGACAAGTTACATGTTACGAAAACTTAGTACGTACTATTTCTTCTCAAATATCATGGCTAGCTCGTTCAATTTGACAAGTACTCGTATTGTTTTAAACTATATGATTACACTATACTTTTGTGTAGAAAACATTTGATAAGCATTGTTACATTGTTTTATACTATATGATTACATCGCTTTTTGTCGAAAAAATTCCATATTCACTTCTACCAAGTACCAACACTAGGAGACTTGATAAAGCATGTAATTAACGCGGTTATTATTCTCTAAAAGTGTAAAATTACTTATAAAGTATCCCCATAAAAATCTGTTGTCAAACAAGGGTAACTTGGTCTTTTGACCATTAAAAAATTCAAAATTGGGTTTAAATGAAATAAATTTTTGAATTCAGGGGCCATTTCATAAATTAGAGGGACATAAGTGTGAGAATTTTCAAAACAATGATTTTCCTAAACAATTTAACATCATATTTTGCTCTGATACCACTTGTTAGACGTACATAATGGATTGTTAAATCAAATATTATCCTAGAATCTATCATGCCAAATTGTTAGAAAAAAAAATTGTTAAGAGAAAACCAGTGACTAACCTGAAGTCATTGTCTTTGACAGTAAAAGACATGATCACATAAGCAAAAGTGATGAATTGTTTAGAGCGTGATGGTAGAAGATCTTCCACAGCTAAAATACTCTATATATGCTCAATAAGATCTCTCTCTATTAATGGAGACAAAGGAGAAGAGCATGGAATCTTTTTGGCTTGGGGACCAAATCCTAATAGTTATGCTAATATATATTGATAATCAATAGAAATTCCATCAATCTTTATTGGATCAAAATTGAGGAACCACATATTACACAACTTATACTTAATTAGTAATTTTCTGAGTCCATAATTAGACTACTTAATTGACTTCACTTATTAAACAATCCTATTTTATATAATTGCTAAAAAAGTGTAGCCTACTTTAGAATATATATGTATATATATATATATAGGTTGCCAATCTAATAGGTATTTTTATTTTTTACCTATGGGTAGGTATTTTTTTTTAGCCATTGGATCACCATCTAATGGTGATTGGTGATCTAATGGCTATTATGAAGTGCATGAAAAGACATACATCATTAATATTCTTTCTCTCTCTTATTTTTTACAATAAAAAAATGTGCATGCTAAATTTTCATTGGCCAAATTAATACCTATGCATAGGTAAAAATAAATAAATACCTACTGGATTGGTGCCCCATATATATAACCCAAGAATATATACATATCCTTTATGAGTGTAACCTTGATTGATAGAATTTTGTAAGAAGCCCTAAATAAATGCCAACAATACAATATCCCCTTCCAAATATCTGTATACGGTCTTCTATTGAAAATTGTCATTTTGATATTTTTGGGACTAAAACAGTTGTGAAACAAGATTCATACACGATTTTGATTTTTGAGTGGTCATCCATGATTCTATATCTTTGATTTATCATTGCAAAGGCCCCGAAAAAGGACCTATGATCTCAGGTGGTGGACTCACCCACGTTGATTAATGAATCTCTCTCTCTCTCTCTCTCTCTCTCTCTCTCTCTCTCTCTCTCTCTCAACGTGAGCAATGGATTGACTATAAACTTCCGACCATCGCGGGCGATGAAGACTCGAATCCAAATTTCTTTGTCAAGGGATGTTAGCAAAGCCCATCACATAAATGAACTATTAACTCAAAATAACTATGCAGTGTCAATTAATTCCATCGGACATTATGTTCGTGTAGTTTGAAATGTGGTTCTTGAAATGACAGTCTAAATGAAATGAGTGCTCTTTCTATTAGATAAATTAGATAGAGAGGCTTATACTTTATATACATAGATGTGTTAATTATGAAGTAGCCCACAACAAAAAACAGTCAACTCTAGTTTTTTCTTTTATTTTTCAATAAAGTTAGCTTATTTTATAATAAAATTTGAAAGAAGTAAACTGTTATATGTCTAAAACAAGTTTAAGATGGCATTGTTCATTAGTTTGCATTGTCAAAAATTTCAGGCCCATAATCGAGACTTCCAAAATTATCGAGTGCTAATTTCGAATTTTATTGAAATTCCATGGGTTGTACTCAAATTACCCTATTCCATACGATTAGAAAATCTAAACGGATCCTTAGAGTTTCAAAAACATGATATTTCATTTTTGAACGATTGAAGGAATCAATCTTGTTTAAAAACATAATAAAGTACATTACAAGACAGGGCCACCTATCATGCTAGTCTGCTAGAAGATTAATCGAGTACATAAAAGAAAAATATCGAGTACAGAAATATCGACCCATAGATGATGTTTGATACATTCAAGAATTGAAGATGTTAATACAATGGAAACCTGTTGTGCAAAAAAGATGTGTGTTGGCCCGCCCCGACACTATAGTGCCAAATGTAGATTGTAGAATATAAAAATTTGAATCTGGGCATGAATGAGTAATGCTATAAATCCTAAAATTTACACCAAATTTTTAAGGGTTTTTGGACACTTAAACCCTATTTTCAAACAATATTACCATAATTATGACATTTCAAAAATAATAAAAATTTTGTACGATATTTCAAGATATTTTTCTGAAAACTTTTGGAGCCAGAAAACACGTTAACATTTTAGTAAATAACCCATCTTTTTTTTTTAATACAGGAAATCAATTTATATTCCTATTAATAGAATGTTTTGTATGTAAGTACATCACGGTAAGCCAGTTTGGTTTCCTTTAGCGGAATGTTTTGTACGTAAGTAAATCACATGAAATCATAAACATTTCTTAAAAGTCATTATAGTTTCATTTTTGAAGAATGCACTCTAGCTAAATAAATCATAGGAAACCACGAAAATTTCTTTTTTGCATATTGTCATGTAGTTAAGTAAATCAAAATAAACTACGAAATTTCTTGGAAATCATTGTGAATTTTTTAGCAGAATGTCATGTAGCTAAATAAATCACAGAAACTCAATATGATTTCTTGGAAACCATGAAAATTTCCGAGAAGTCATTATGATTTTTTTTTTCAAATCACACAAAACAATGAAAATTTGATGCTAATTACAATTAATAATTACGAAGAAATTAAATATAAAATCATTCATATAAACTAGAACAAGACACACTTTTTTCTATATTATTTTCCACATCTAATTATAAATTTCCAGATTTAATTATGAAGTTAAATATTTCTTATTTAGTTGCTCCAGAACGAATTTTTATAAAAACATATATACAATTAAAACCTAGATTATGAGTTCTCTACATTATATATGTATATACCTAGAAACTAAATGAAATCTTGTCGTTATTTCATCGACCCAAAAGACGTGAACAAACTCAACTCAAAATTGGCGAAGAGAAAAAGATATTTTTCGGTGACGGCAGTTACAAAGAAAAAGACTTTCCCACGATAGTGGATAGCAGACCGAAAAAGAGTGAGACTAGATAGAGAGATGTTTTCCAATGATAGTGGGTGGCAGACCATAAGAAAGAAATCCTTCTATGAGATCTTAGCAAAAGACCACGGGAGGAAAACAATGAGGGAATAAAAGTCGTACAAAATTAATTTAAACGTGTCGCACAGTATTTCAATAAATAATGTTGTAAAAATTGTATTAGGTGTCATTTTTCCAATTTTTAATACTAACACATATGATATGTAAATTGACATTATTCAATTAATAAATATGATTAATTTATTTGTGGTCAGTTCTAATACACCAATTGAATAATGTCAATTTTTATAACACATATATTGATATTCAAAATTTCACCTAGCATCATCGATATAGAATGTATCAGTATCAAAACGATAAATATCATTATCATACGAGAAACATGGACAAACTTATATCGTTATCAACACATTAATAGACCTCAATCGACGAACTTAACGTATATATATGGCCTCATATTGCCAAGCCAAACCTGAGGGGCAACTAGAGCTGTCACAACATAGCACAAGGAGCTGAGCCGAGCTTGTGATTTATATATTTCATTTGTATATACACAGACAAACCCACGATTTTCACCTTATTTCAACAGGCTTTACACAAAACAACATGGTGAAATCTGCCGCAAATAATCTTCACAAAGAACTCTAAAAAGCTATTCATGCAATGCAAGCAATTAGTCTTATAAAGTTTTTACCTAGCCAGCAAAATGAAGGGGAAGTTGGATCAAAATCCTTAACCAATACGCGATACAGAACAACTCCTCCAGTTGTATAACCAAAAAGCATCTTTTGCAAACTATTCACAATTGGTCAAAACAAAAGATAAATTTTAGTACAATAACAATAGCAGCAGGCCACAAGTTTTAGTAATTCCAAAAGACCTGGTTCCTCCGGTATTGCTTTTTCTTATAAACTGCAATTAGCTTCCTGTAAGTCCACTTGTTGTGCCTTGTGAACTCCAAAAAGGCCTCTGAACTCGAGTGGAAATCTCCTTTACCCAAAACTTCAAACACCAAAGGATCGGTTAGTACTATAGGATAGTGGTTCAAATTCATCGGGCTAAGAACAAAGTCCAAATTCCTTCCTAATCTTCTATCCAAGTAGGCGTCCACAACACATCCATAAGTCACAATGTCCGGAACAACCATCTCATGCTTCATGTGTTGGAGGCTAAGATGGAGATCCCACAGCAAAGACATTCTCGAAAACGCCATGGCTCGAACATTGAAGGTAGTGAGGTCGGGTTTGAACCCGGATTCTATCATTCTCAGGAATTCTTTTTGGAGGGTTTTCATCTTGAAGTTGGCAGCATATGACAGCAACAGAAGGTTCCACAAGAGATTGCCAACGTCGCTCCTGCCAAGACCCACCTCCCTTAAAAACTCCCCAAGTCTATAAAGCTTCCTCTGCTTCAAGTAGGCAAGCGCCACCGCTCTAATTCCTTCCTCATCTATCGAATATCTAGACCTCTTAAGACGGTTATAGGCAACCTCCATCTCCGTCAGAGAGCCATAAACGCTATAATACCTCACGTAGGCGTTAGCAGTAGCAGCATCAACCCATAAACCCTTGGAAACCATCTCCTGGACTGTGCTCTCCATCAGCTCGAGCTGTCCTCCATTCCCAAAGCAAGAGATAGCCAGAGAGTAAACCTGGGGTAACTTATCTAAGTTTCTACCGCTAAGCTGAGCCATAATTTGGGCAACTTGCGCAAACTGTCCTCTCTTGGACAAAACGTCGAACAGTTTGGATACGGTTTGAATTGAAGGCAGAGAGGAGCTATTGAGCAATTGATCCCAAATAGCCAGAGCTTGTGGGAGTAGCCCATTTTGAGCAAAGCATAGCATGAGAGAATACAAGGTTGAATGGTCATCGTGGCCTGGTCGAGATTTTGATGAGTTGAGTTGGAGCAAAAGCTCATCAGCCACGCCCACCAATTCTGCATATCTATCTTCGTCCCCATCAAAAAACAACCCTTGCTGCCTCCATTGACAAATTATGAAAACCCCAAATAGTTTTAATCGATTATATAAATATATATATACACACTAGAAACGAGTAAGACTAAAAAGAATTATGAAGAGTATTGTCTGACCTGGTGTGCCGAGGCTCGAGTTTTCTGATGCAGTAGCCTCCGGGAGAATACAGCGGAAAGAGTGGGTTTTGGGAGAGAGCAAGCAAATGCAAACCGTGGAAGCGGAAGAAGAAGAAGCTGCGAAGAGTTCATGTCATGCCTTCTTCGAGGCTCCCTCACAAAGTATTACACCTGCAGTTGCAGAGATAGACCCGAGAGAGTTGAGTTACATGTTCTGAAATAGACACTGTCGTTTTATATAAGATTGTCGTTCGTAATATACTAATATAGTTGTCGATTTTTGTCGTTTCTTGAATGTTTCCCGTATTGTTTGGATTGTTCATGTCGTTTTATATAAGATTTGTCTTTTGGTATATATATCCAGTCGTTTCTTTCGAATATTGGCGTTTGCTAGAGAGACGTCGTTTTTCTCTCCGTGTCTCTCTGTGCTTGAATGTAATCTCTGAGAGAGACCATCAAAACCACAGCAATTACTTCCGTTACTGTTCTCTTCCAAATTCAAACGACAGCTTTTATAAAAGCCGTTTGACATTCGTGATTTTATGTTTGGAGCCTTAACCTCAGAGCTTTGGATGGATTCTTAATTTTTTTTTTTTTTTTTTAACCCACGTGTCCACTAAAATTTATTCAGTTACTATTTACAACCCTTTTCCAAACTCATTTTAACCTTGATCAAAAGTTTCCATTCATTTATTTGTGTTTACAGCCTTAACCATGATCAAAAGTCTCCATTCGTATATTTATGTGAGATATCTTTCTTTCTTTTAATGACTAGGCACATAGAGCCAGAAATATTTCTGTCTAGATATGTTTTCCACTTAAAACTTTGGTGGCATGAACATAGCCACCAAGCTTGAAATTGAATTCTATTGTTAGGAATCTATAAATAAATGTTGCAAAAGTAAAGGACTAAAGGACCACCAATGTTCAAAGTTATATGCCACAACGGGAGATATTCATGTACCCACTCCCGTCTTCTTCTTCTTTGATCGATTTTCGAGTGGTCCCCCGTTATTGTAATGCCAATAATTCCAAACTCCTTTTTTCTTTTTTCTTTTTCTCGTGTTTCAAATATTTGCAGTATAGCAATATCATTATAAACGAGCAATAATTAATAAGTACATTTGGACCCACACACAAAAAATTATATGTAAATTTTACGTGTGCGGTACTAACAAAATATATGTTATCCTTTAAGATTATTTAGAACTAATTTAGTACTAATATGGTTATGTATGAATATTGTTCTCCCATTTCTTTTTCTTTTTTTTTTTCTTTTCTCGCGTTAATAATTACGAATCACACTTGTTCAATTTTAAGAACTATTATTCTCTAATAATAGATGTTTAAAAAAGCAAAAGAATAAGCTGAATTAATTTGTCTATATTAACCAAATCACAGTGCTTTAAAGAGTGTAACACATGCGCTGTTTATTAATGTATCTATGTACTCTAATTGGACAGTTGTGCAGACAAGTAAAATAAGCCATAATATCATTAATTACAATATCACATCCTGAGAGTTTCCATGATAACTAGTCACATTCCAAGCACAAGTACACAGCTAGGGACCACCACAACCAAATTGTTGTTATTATTAATATTATTTTTTGTTGCATTAGAATCCAATGTTTTCAGAGTTGTATTGTAATTGGTCTTGTTCCCCATTTGCATATAGTTACATGTATCAATTGTTCTTAAAACATTATTCAATCTATCAAAAAGTGGCCTTTTCTTTTTGGCATTAGTGTTCTCCCAAATGGCATGCAATTGTCCAGTAACAAAAATAAATTACAAACATTCCATTCCCATAGCCAGTAAAATTAAATTATATATATGCTTGATTTATTCCTAGTTGATTGAATGTAATTGGGCGGTACACTAGTCAAAGCAACCAGCGATAATAATAATAAAGAAAATGTTTCAATTATAATCCAGTTTGATTCTTTTCCGGCGCAAATCCACTTTGCTTATTTAATGCATTTGGTGTTTAATAACAATATCATCTTGGCTTGTACTTTTGACTTTGTTTTAGTGGAATTGATTTCTTTTGCATATAAAAATGCTACAATGGTAAATATAAGAACCTTGGGTGGTTGAGCTTGAGAATATATATACTCGTCAATTTAGTAATTTTTTTTAGTCGTATAGATATTCTTTTTTTTTTTAATTATTATTATCATCTAACAGTGATCCAACGGTTATAATAATATATTTAAAAAAATATATATTATTAATATTATTTTTTTCTTACTTTTTACTATAAAAAATACATATAAAAATTTATAATTAACCAAAATAATACTTATATATAAATTAAAAAAATACTTACTGAATTAATACCATACATATATATTTTGCAGCCTTTTGGGTTGGGCCGTTTGGCCCATCATTTTTTATTGAAAGATGAAAAATTGACTAATTTTCTAGTTAATTTTGGACTAATTAATTATTTGACCATCTTTTTTAGCTCAAAATTTAGTACGACTAAACTCAAAAATTTATAAATAAATATCTAACTTACTTAATGATAAAGTAAAAAATATAACATATTCCACGACTAAAGTTTTTTAAAAAATAAACATTTACCCATAACTTTCAAAACATGAATATCTACTAAACCAATTTAAAAAATTGATCATTTGCCTAATTATAGTTAAATGTGTTTATTTCTTTTAAAATTTTAGTTATTGAATATGTTATATTTTTTATTTTTATCATTAAGTGAATTAGATAATTTGCTATAAACTTTTGAGTTTGGTTATATAGTAAATTTTGAGTTCAAATAATTAGTTATCTCAAAATTGATAATACTATTTTTGTAGTAATAGTTTTTAAATTAATATTTTAGTAATGTCACAGTTGTTACACAATGAATCACATAATTTATAACTATAAAATAATAATTTTTCTATAATTAATCAATAAAAACAAATTCTGTGAATTTCTGTTACATATAACAAGATCACAAAAATACTAAAACATCATTAAAAAAAATCATTTTTCAACACATTGTTTAGAAAGTTATTTTAGCCAAAATTACTGTCGATTTTTGACAAAATAGTAGACCCCTATAAAAAGTCGTTGGGCCCACGTCGCAATCACCTTGGCAAGCTTGGTAATGTGCGACGCGCACATTCACCATCCACAGTAACCTCACCATTTGGCGACTAGAAAACTGCCATGTGTGCGTTTGACCAACTCTATATCGTACCCGTCAAATACTCTGTCAACGGCAGATGATGGATCCAAGTAATTATCCCACCTGAGAAAAAACCGAGGTGCACGTGATTACTGTTCAGTCGTCATCTGCACGTGACCTCTTTTTTTTTTTTCTTTTTCTTTCTTTCTTATCCTGTTTTTGTCCTTTTAATACATTACCATAAATAGGATCAACACGGCAGACATACCATAGTAATTGATGCCTGTCTAATTTGAAATAACAATTCTCAGGTTTTATTTTATTTTTCCTTTTTTAGTGGGTAGTGAAGCTTCAAATTTTAGACATTAATAAAACCAATGTTAAACCTATGAGTAGTTAGATATGAACTTGAAAGCAAATTATGTTAAATTAAATTAAGAAAGGAAAAATGAATTTTTAGTGGAACAGAACTATTGGTATTTGGGCAGGTATTATTCCAATCAATGTTTGTTAAGAAAACTTTAATAGTTTATGTGCAAAAAACAATGTAATTTATTTAAATATAGAATATTTTTTTGGTGATAAATAAAGCCTATGGAGTCATGGACCTAATTGATGGTCGAGTTAAGCAAAAATATAGGCAAAGGTCAATTTTTGGCGTTTTAAAATGTATCAACTTTAGTGTATGTTGATCAAAAAGAAAAAGGCCGATTTGTGAAAGTATTTACTTTAAACAAACGTCAATGGAAATGATAGTGGTTTTTACCTTTTTAATGATTCTATTTATTTCCATTCTCTTTTTTCCCCTCAAAAGTCACACAACACTAGTATTTAACAACAACAAAAAAAAAAAAAACAACTTTAATATTCATGCATAGAGTATCATAAAATAATTCACTTATCATAAAATAATTCACTAAGGACTCAAATATTCATCCAATTAATTGGAATGTGAATGTTATTTAGAAATTAGGGAAGATACATAGAAAGACAGAATACACTCCACTTGCATTAGAAGGGATGCTACTTTGTAACCGAGAACAAAAGTTTTTATTTGTCTAAGTTATTTAATTGAAAAATTAAGTTGGGATTCCAAAAGCTTCCTTAAAAGCATCACTGGCAAGCCAAATAGAATTGTAGCTCAATTAAAGAACAAATAAGGCACCTAAAATTGATTGTTATTATTATTATTATTATTATTTGGCTTTAAAGCATTTATATTGTTGTGTTGTAAAGTGGAAAAAAACTATATTCTTTTCTTTTAAGTTTGATTGAAAATTTTTGGAAAGAAATTATTGTAATGTACTTGATGTGTGCTTTTTATGTATGGTGAAGTCACAACTTACAAAGACCACCAAGCTCAGGTTCCCTAAGAATAAGATCATAAACACTCATAGCTTTGCATCTGTCCCCAGTCCCCACCTATAATTGCTTTATGTTTTATTTTCATGTGACAAGAAATGTGAATCAATTAACCACTAACTCCATTCCTTCCCTTTATTTTTTATTTTCTTTGTTGGCTTTTTGGGTTTGGCATTGGTGGGTTGCCATAGTGGGGTTTGTTTTGTTCCTTAGATATGCTTCCCCATTTCAAAGGTAATCAATAATCACCTCTTTCATTATGTTAGTTTCAATATAATTTCGCAACTTAATAATCGAAATTTGTTGCATAAACCACAATTTAAAAAAAAAAAAAAAGTTAATAATTGATTTATGCCATTTGTATTATATAGTATAGTATATATACACACACACATATATGAGTTGTGTACGCTGTATGCATATGTATGGTAGTTGCTAGATTACTTTAAGAATAATATACCACGAATCTACGGGAATAAAAAAAAAGCAAAAAAGAAAATATTTATCGTCGAAGAAAATGAGACTCACAAAAAATAACCAATAAAAATCTAATGATTGCTTGGCTAAAAAGTTATTAATAAGAAATCTTAAGGTTTTTTTTATTTATAAAAAAAAATTAAATAAAAGAAGGAAAGTGACAAGTGGCAAGCAAACAAAATTAAATAAAAGCAAAATAATTCAAACGTTGAGTGAGAAAGTATTTTTTTTATTTTAAATATAATTATTGCGGTTCCCCTGAAACCACAGGCGTTATAGAGAAGAAAGAAGAAGAAGAGGAAGAAGAAGAAGAAGAAGATCAGAGTGAGCTGAGCCTTTAAGCTTGGCTCCTCTTCCTCCGAACCTCTTCTCTCTCTCTCTCTCTCTCTCTCTCTCTCTCTCTCGCTTTGGAGGTTTTAAAAAAAAAAAAATAAAGGAAGAAGAAGAATCCATTTCTTGCTTCTACATCACTCTTATATGAAAGCTTTAATATCTTTTCCTTAATGTCATCTTCACTTGTTAGGAGTCAAAGCTTTGTGGGTCTTCCTCTGCTTTGATAAAAACTCGATCTGAATTTTGGTTGAAGAATCTAACAAGTACCCAATTGCACAAACATGGAGATTTCATCTGGGAAAAGAAAACCCACCATCAATATCTCTCTCTTCGCCACTTTGTCCGAGTCTTTCTCCCTGGAGAAGCCATCCAACACCGCCAAGTCTCCGAGAAATTTCCAAGCTGGTTTGGTCGGCCTCGGCATAGTGGCTGCCATGACCGATTTGAGCTATTCCCATGGACATGAAGCATTTGCTGGAGCCTCTGCTAATCTAGCGGCGTCGCCCAAATCGAGCCCGATCCCTATTGTTTCGTCTGCAGCGAGAGCCACTGCTCATTTCAGAGGTGGGCTTGGTTTGGAGAGGGATGATGATGATGAAGTGGATGAGTTGTCGGAGAGCTATACTTGTGTGATTTCTCACCATGGCAACAATTTGATCAGGAAACGTGTTTATTATGATGACAAGCTTAATGTTGTTGTTAATAATTCCTGTATGGTTACCTCCGGTGTGTTCTCTGCTTCACCGGCTAATATCGGCGAAGTGGAGAGAGAGTTTTGGACTGAGGATTTTTTGACTTGTTGCTTTCTCTGCAAGAAGCAGCTTCAAGGACTGGACATATTCATGTACAGGTAAGAGAAGAACTGCAATAACAATTATTTAGATCGTGTTTTGAAGCCTTTTGGTTGGCTAAGATTGATTTGCGTATGATTAGTATTTCATGAATTTTTTGTTAGAACTAATTAGCTGTTGATGACTTTTTTTTCCTTGAATGTTTACTGTGTATCAATTGTCATTTCTGAGCTAGCTCGCAGTTAGGTATAGATTATATGCTGAGCCATGAGCATGATAGGGTGAATTATTGATAGGAATACACATAGTTCTGGCTCGAATAGACTTCACCTTTGGTTATCTGGAGTATGGTTTCGTAGACAAAGTCTTGCACTAGCTTGACCTTTGTAATTGTGTTGTTTGACATCTAATAGTAATAATGCTTGAATGTATATGCTATGTATAGGATTTAACTATTCATTCTACGTTAATGATTTCATATATCACTTGCAGAAAATGAGAACGGGAAATTGATATTTGATTGCATGTACGTTTCTCTATTAGCTATTGCTGTAGTTGGCGTGTATAGTTTTAGTACAGCCTTGATGTTTTGCCAACTGTTGTGTCTATTAGCGTATTAAGTTATCTTTGTCTTGCGACCATAAGCCGTCTTCCTTAGTTTGCACTCTTTTCTTCACGATGGCTTGCGGAAGCACTCTAATCACAAGTATTAAGCTTATTGAGTCCAATCCTCAACTTTGATCTGTCTTGCATAAGTGACCCGATTAAGTTTTCCAAGTTTTCATTATTTGGAGAACTTTCACTCAAGTTTATGTTACTGCAGTATAATTACTAGTGTCAATCAATAAAAGATTCATATGAGTCTGAATTTTGACTGCTTTTTCCATGCTTGAGAAGTATGGACGGGGGGTTTTATGCCAAATTGCTAATAATCATTACAAAATTGCATCTTTCTTTGTAAAGGTGGAACATGACAGCTGTTTCCTTAATCATTAGTTTGAGCAGTGCTTGTCTCACTTTGAAGCCACAATTTTGTACTCGGTCCTTTGTTCAAAATTATTAACTTTGATATAACAGTACAGTCGCTTTTACTTCCTTGAAACACAAACGTTTTGACAACTTTTTTTGAGCTTCCTTCTGTTTTACGGTCATCATTTTGTGAGCCACTTTGTCAACTGTTCATTAAGCATCTATACCCACTACTTATCCCTGGAGTTCATGTTCTCAAAAATTGTCTTGCTATTCTTTCTTTCTTTCCCTTTCTCCTTTATGTATGCTGTTTCTAAGGAATACTGAAACTGTTGACAATTTCGGATTCTAGGTTGGCCATCTGGTTCTTGCCTCTGGCGATAGTATGTCTTAGTGAAAGTGGCTTCTTACTTTTACTGTTTGCAGTATTTGGTGCTCAGTTGTTGGGATGCTTCATTAGGATGTTTATAAAAAGTTCATTATGTTAGCCTAATATAAGATTGGTTGGCCTTTGTTTGAATTGCAGAGGAGAAAAAGCATTTTGCAGCAGTGAGTGTCGGGACAAACACATCAGGAGTGAAGATTATAAAGACAAGTGCAGGTCTGAAGCAATGAAACCATCTCTTGATTACTCCTCTCCTCGCTCTAGTCCACAAGTGTTTTTTGCTGGGGTTGCTGCAGCATGATTTTTTTTTTAATACTTTCAAACTTAGTATGAGTAAATAAAAGGATCCGAAAGGGTATCCAAAATAAACTTGGTACATCGGCATATAGATAATATACAAAGTAGCAGTTAAAACTAAGAAGAGTATAAACATTAAGCAGTAAGCAGGTAGCCTTTACTCGTACTTGCAGAAGAAATTCTTATGAGAATATATAAACGTGTATGAAACTTGAAGAGGGAGAATCATTATGTACATCTCCTTTTCCGAAATCTAGTGGTCATATATCTTATAATGACGACTTCAATTAAATATCCAGTTTATGCTACTTTCTGATTATTGAGCATTCCCGTGGCTTTTTATATGAGTTTTATCTTTTTAAGCATTTCATAATTTTTCTTGATGAGAAGAACAACCATGAATCAATACATATTAACATGCATGCATAGATTAATGCTGCTGATATTCTGACAATCTTTCAACATGCCTTTCCAGTAAAGAGCGCGTTGCTCGTATGAATCATACATATAAAACCTGGATAAAATATTAATACATGGGCCTTCGGATATAAACCACTGGAATAGTAGGCCTAGTAAAAGGGGTATTGGACCTTATAATTTACTAATTTAAAAATCTAGATTTTAACAGTTTCACTATTTTTTTAGTATTTAGGTGGGTAACTTATGTTAGCTGATATAGTTGCAAACCAGGTGATTACCTAGTGGGTAACTTTTTTAGAGCTACCCACTAAGTTCTTATCTTCCATAAATAAAAAATAAAATAAAATAAAAAACTAAGTGATTATCAAGGTCATTGGATGACCACGAGATCACCTAGTGGGTGACTTACAGTAGTTTGTTAATCAGCAAAATCTGAATAGAAAAATTGGATTATTTCTTTAATCCTATTCTTTTTCCTGTGCTCTCATGAATAACCCAAGTATAGATGAACTCAGGTTGGATTTAGTATTGGGCTTAATACAAACTAAAGCCCACAACTCCACTTTGACTTTTGTAAGAAGAAAAAGTTGACACTGTAGTGGCGGTCGTGGAAGGTAGAACAAGTTTGACCAGTAGGAAAATATGGAAACTACCTTGTTTAAATTGAAAAGTATCAGACATTTATATTAATATTTCCATTTCACCTACCAACTAATCTAAACTCGGTGACTTTAGTTAAAGATTAACTCCTCCGCCTCCTCCTCCTCCTACCTTGATTTTTGTAGAGCCCATTGTATTGCCTCAAAAACCATTTGACACCACCAACCCCTCCATGCTTTCCATTTCCACTATATAAATTTGTGTCATTTCCCTCCTTAATGTCAAGTCTCAACTCTCTCTACATCATTCTTCTCCACCTAGCTAGCTAGTACAATCTCTTCAATCTCTCTTTTCCCTATTCTTGTAAACCACAAGGTACAAAGATGGGTCATCTTGGTCTCAAATCCATTATTTTCCCTATTCTTCTTACGATAACACTTGTGTCAACCTTAACCACCAAGCTATCTATCCTACTTCTTGTTCCTCTAGTTCTCCATGTCTTGATACGTTCCATTTCCAAGCGTTCCTCCAACAACCTCCCTCCCGGCCCGCTTTCCCTCCCAATTGTTGGAAACTGGCTCCAAGTTGGCAATGACTTGAACCATCGGTTTCTTGCTTCCCTCTCCCGAACTTACGGCTCCGTTGTCCTCCTCAAACTTGGCTCCAGAAACTTGACTGTTGTGTCTGACCCTGAACTCGCCAACCAAGTCCTCCACGCTCAAGGTGTCGAATTTGGCTCCCGCCCCCGCAACGTTGTCTTCGACATATTCACTGGCAATGGACAAGACATGGTCTTCACTGTCTACGGAGACCACTGGCGCAAGATGCGCAGAATCATGACATTGCCGTTTTTCACAAACAAAGTTGTCCACCTCTACAGTACTATGTGGGAGCAGGAAATGGACTTGGTCGTTGATGACCTTAATAGAGATGAGAGAGTGAGAAGTGAAGGGATTGTTATCAGGAGAAGGTTGCAGTTGATGCTGTACAATATCATGTACAGAATGATGTTTGACACCAAGTTCGAGTCGCTAGAAGATCCGTTGTTCATTGAAGCTACTAAGTTCAACTCCGAAAGAAGCCGACTTGCGCAGAGTTTCGAGTATAACTACGGAGATTTCATTCCTTTGCTGAGACCATTCTTGAGAGGCTACTTGAACAAGTGCAGGGACTTGCAGTCTAGAAGGCTGGCCTTCTTCAACAACTACTTTGTTAACAAAAGAAGGTACAAAAAACATAGAGAGTCTCCTACGCTCCTCTTTCTTTCTTTCTTTTTTTTTTGGATAAGATTCTAAAAGCAGTTGAATAAGAAAGGTGTTTGATGAAACTTGCTATTTTTAAAATTTTCTAAGTAATCAACTTTTTACGATAGAATTTAACATTAATGCTCGGGACTAATGCACGTGCTTCTTTCAGGGAAATTATGGCTGCGAATGTAGAGAAGCACAAGATAAGCTGCGCCATTGACCACATAATAGATGCTGAGAAGAAAGGAGAGATTAGTAAAGAAAATGTACTCTACATCGTCGAGAACATCAATGTTGCAGCCATAGAGACCACGTTATGGTCCATGGAATGGGCTATAGCTGAGTTGGTTAACCATCCAACCGTTCAAAGCAAAGTCAGGGAAGAGATCAGAGCCGTCCTTAAAGGAGAACCAGTAACAGAATCAAACCTGAATAAGTTGCCATATCTACAAGCCACGGTGAAGGAGACTTTAAGATTACACACTCCAATACCTCTGTTGGTACCACATATGAACCTTGAAGAAGCAAAGCTAGGAGGTTACACCATTCCAAGAGAATCCAAGGTTGTGGTCAATGCCTGGTGGCTTGCCAACAACCCTGCCTGGTGGAAGAAGCCAGAGGAATTCAGGCCGGAGCGGTTCTTGGAAGAGGAAGGCAGCACTGAAGCCGTGGCTGGTGGGAAAGTTGATTTTCGATTCCTACCATTTGGGGTGGGAAGGAGGAGCTGCCCCGGAATCATACTTGCCCTGCCAATCCTGGCTTCTGTTATAGCGAAACTGGTTTCGAGTTTTGAGATGAAGGCTCCTAAGGGAGTGGAGAAGGTTGATGTGAGTGAAAAAGGAGGGCAGTTCAGCTTGCATCTAGCAAACCATTCCACGGTTGTGTTCAATCCAATCAGGGCATGACTTTCATAGCCGAGTTAGGAACCTCAAGGACCAATTGGTTCAGTTTCATTTAGCATCTACTATTTTATTCATCTGTTGTGTGTTTCTTCACTTTTAAGTATTCTTCTCTCCATCAAAACAGAATGCAAGAATAAAGCATAGTTTCAGATTAGCCAGAGTGTGTGGACATTAATCCAAAAACAAAATTTGGACAAACAGAAATCTGTCTCTCAATCTTTATTATAACAATAACTAGAGATTTCAAACTTCGAGTCTCTAAAAGCTGCAATTCATAAACACTTCAGCTGTAATTAAATTTTATTTTTCAAAGGTGTCTCCTTAGAATGAATTCAACGCAGAATTATGTCCAACTCAACATGAAGAGATGATAAGTACAATAGGCATTAACAGAAATAAAGAACAGAGAAAGGGTCGACGGGAACCTGAATTTCTAGCCTTAGTATCAAAGCACTTCATCAATGTTCTATCTATACACTCGGAATACTAAACACAAAAAATTCAAAATCTGAGCATACATTGCCTTGCGAGTTACAATCTTTGACTAATATAAATTAATTTCATTAAAGAAATCTACAAATTTACACACTCAGAACTAGCCATTAAAAATTTATGCTTCTACTTTCTACAATGCACTTGAGTGGGAGGACTTCAAAACTGGAAAAAAAGGGCGGAGGAAAAAAAACAAGAATTAGTACATATTCCTTTTACAACAACAGGAATCAAAAATCCACAGCCAACTTCCGGAAGGTGGGGTGGGGTGGGGTGGGGTGTGGGGACTGCACTCCTCTTAGAACTTGGGAGCATTGGAATCAATCAGTCAGAAGGGAGTTCTGTTTGCAAATCACCTTTGCTTACTATCTGGAGCTGAAGTAATTTTTATCTGTCAAATTATCACTTCTTAAATCTGTTTGCTGCTGCAAAGCCACTGACTACTATTCAGCGGCAGCATTATAACATGCTTAAATATATTAAGCAGTCTTGATTAAGCGCTTCCGAACCCCAAGAAGAATGTCAGCATTCAGCTAAACTACATTATGCATTCCCGCCATCAGAACTGCTGCATGCTTGATTTGGAAGTACACCGCTGCCCCCAAAATCTCCATCCAAGCTCATTTGCTGGACTTCTTGCGGAGAGAGAATCTTAATGCAGCGAACACAGTTCACAAACTCCCTGAAACACACATAACCAAACAATGTTTGGTGCAAGTGGGAAACATAAGTGTATGCATCTGATGGTACTGCCAGGAAAAAAAAAAAAAAAAAAAAAAAAAAAAAANAAAAAGAAATAAGACTCACTGCCATGGGTCGTCTCCAACCAGCAGAATATCGTTTTCATGATCCTTATATACTAGTTTCCAGCCTACTCTCTGTCGGTCTTCTAATTGTCCCTCAATTCCAAATCTACGAGCCAGATCTTGTTTAAGCTCATCATAACCCGAATAGCGAGTAATATCAATTGATCTCCCAACAGCTCCACGTTTGTATACCTTTTCAGAGAAATTAGCCAAGTTAGAAACCAAGAATAATTAAATTTAAAAATGATAATTAAAATAGTTCCATTAGTTGAAATGTTCTGTCAAAAACATCAAACCTTAGTATATGTCCGCATCCGTTGAAGTTGTGGTGCTGGTGCCCATGGTCCTCGGTTCAAGAAGCTGCTATCATTGATCGTTGAGTCAATGGAATTAAATGTCATATCAGGAACCCCAAATGACTGCGAAACCATAGAAGATGAAAGTTCCTGCTGAGCATCTTTTGAATTTTCATAGCAGTTCAGAATGCCTCCCGAAGAAAGATTACTCGGAAAATCCTTTCCTAACCCCACCACGCCCTTGGTCAATAAAGGATCAGGATTCAAAGGTACCCCTAATTGGCCATCAATGGTATTCCCATATGAAACATTGTTTCCCTGATCTGCCTGAACTTCCCTATCTTGACTTGCTTCTCTAAAAAGCATTGACTGTGGATTGAAAAGAAATTGGTTATTATTCTGCTGCAAATTCACATCATTCTGAGAAAGGCAAACTGAAGTTGTTGAAGATGAAGTATCCAAGTAATCTGTTTGAGCAGCTGCACCGTTCATGTATGTATGTGGTGTACAAATTCCTTGACTTTGACTTCTAGGAATGTTCAGTAAAGGCTTGACTTCAGACTTCTGCTGGAACTCTTTAATGAAGTTAACATTGGATGAAACTGTTTCCAAGGCATTGGGACTCAAGATAGTGGCAGCAGATTGTGCCATGTCTTCCGCCAAAACTGTACTTCGGTGAACCCTGCTGTTCATAACTGGTTGAACTCCATTTGAACAATTGTTCGTAGATGGAGATGTTGAACAAGATGGAACATCATCGGTGATCCCAGACTGCCCTGCTCCCACAGCTCCAGTCATTACACTGCTACCACCCACAGCAACTTGATTTGTTACTGAGTTTGGGGGAAGCCCCATGTGCCCAGGCATTTCGGACAGCATGCCATGCTGTTGCTGTTGAAGCTTTGGCTGATGGGGTGTTTGAGAGAATCGACCATTGTTTTGGTTGACATTATTCTTTGTCATCTGCTGTGTGATTGTGTTCGGTTGAAGGAGTGAGCTTGTCACCATTTGTGGCATCTCCAGCATTTGGGGGGAAGTTGCAGACCTGGAGAAGCTCTGGGACACATCTAAAAGTTGCCTCTGCTGATCCTGGATTTGAGTTTGAGTAAGTTGAGCTGGCTGTTGCAGTGAAGACTGTTGAGCTAAAATTGACTGCTGTTGCTGCTGAAGCTTCTCTAACAACTGAAGCCGAAGCTGATTATCTGAAATATGTCGTAACTGTTGGTTAATTTGATCAGGAAGCTGAGATTGAATTATATTTTGCTGTTGGCTCTGGCTTGTAATTTGAGGCTGATGATGCTGATTTTGGGAGAGGTTTCTTTGAAGTTGATTGTTCTGCATAGACGTTTGCTGCTGAAGGATATTACTTGTCTGGACAATATTTTGAGGCTGCAGAATCTGTGCCTGAACCTGACTTGAAGATAGAGTTTGGTTAACTATATTCTGTCTTGGTTGCTGAGTAACATCACTCAACGGTTGTGGCTGTATAATGGATCCTAGAGCGTTCAATGTAGATGGTAGCTCTGAGAGTTGATCAAGTTGCTGGGCTTGCTGAGGTATCCTTTGAGAATTGAATTGTAAGTTATTTGCCTGAGATACTTGGGGTGCTGACAAGCCCAGCTGCCGAGAAAGATCAGCTCCAGGAAGATTTTGGATAACAGGACCTGAAAAGGAATGTTGCATGTAATTTGGCTGGATGGAGTTTGCCAATGCAGGGTTTTGCTGCATGTTCATCCACTGGACTAGGCTAAAGCCAGGAAAACCCTGGTTGTCCTTCATGCACATATCATCACCAAGCCAAGGCAATGTTCTCTTAAACAGGCTATCCAAGTCAGAGGAGTCATCATCTACAAAATAGATACAAAGGTTAGTCACTCATCCTATCCTCTCTGTAAGTCCATGTTTTCGAAACTATAGAAATCAATGTCCAAACCAAAAAAGTCTATGACTGGTAATATTTCAAATGTGTGCATCGCATACCTGGCATTCCTGGTTGCCTTGGACGCTTTGATCTGAAGAATGGAGGGGGACATATGAAAAATGGAGCAGTAACAGGTTCAATCTCCCAGATTGAGACCCTATTACGCCTTTCCCCAGCAGTTGACTCATCCCAACCAACCTATTCAAGTGTACAAAAAGGAAATTACAGCAGTATTCTACAATACTGATGAGAAAAATATGCCAAAACTGCAAATAAAGGGAGGGAAAAAAGAGACAAAATGCAATGAGCTAACCTGCAAATTACGCCATTGTGAATTCTTCCACCTAGCAGGATCAAGATCACTAATACCTGTAATTGTACCCATATATCTGCAGAAGGAATTGATATTGTTTTCATTCCAAAATTATTCATATTCCAAAATAAAAAAATTCTTGAAATCCAGGAAGATAATATGTTTCTCAAGATCCGAGAAAATCATTTAATTCTTAACATGGTTTAACATCAAGAACAAGCTTTTCCAATGCTAAACTAACCACTGATTTGATTTCAACTAATCCGAAATCAATGTCGTATTTCTTTTGTTAAGCTTTTATCAGAATCAGAATAGAGACTCCAGTCAACTACCTTCTTGTTCCGGATTCTTCAGTTTCAAACATCATACGGAAACGCATGCCAAGTGACATATGGTTTCCACCAACTGCCTTGTAGTACTTGGCCAAAGGAATAACAAATTCTGATGGACTGGCCCTGCACATGCAAAGACACATTTCACTTTGTAATTTAATTTTAAAGCCAACTAGATGCCGACTCAAACTGGTCAACATTTCATAAGCAGATCAAAATTTGCCTTCCCAAGAAATGAGTAGTACGAATTTGCATTTTTAGTAGAATAAGAAAAAGAAAAGAAAAATGCCAACCTAGGATTGTAAAACACTGTGAAAGGGCTATTGTTGGCTGCAGCATGAGCTGCTGCTGCAAGAATTCCAATATGCATACTATCGCTCGACAATACAGACGATGAGAGGTTGGTGGGTTGCCTGTTAGCTCGTCTAATACCCAGAAGAAGATGTTGCTTTTCATCCCTGATTACAATCATTGAATTTAAGGATATTTAATCAAAAGGTATTTTGCACTTCATATATTGAGCCCAACTGGAAAAACATGATCATGTGTATGAAGCATCAAGGAGAAAAAAGGCTTTAGATTCTGAGGCAATTTAGATAAATATTATAAGAAAAGTCAACAGAACATATAAAAGTCCCAATAATCTCGGTTCTTCATCGTACCTGATAAACAAAACAGAGTCACCAGCAAAAAGTCTCTTTCCACTGACAAATAGACTCCATCCAGTTGTAAGCAAGTGGCGTTTTGGTTGTCCTAGATGAGGGAAAAAACGTATTGACAACAGAAGTCTAGAAGACGAAGAAATGCATACCTCTGAAAACTAAACCTACACCAGAAAGGCCTAATTTAGAAGTTTTGATTGAGCTGATAAGAGAAACATACCACGGTAGATATGGCGGAAGGTCCAAACATTATCATGCAAATCCCTGGCAACAAGTTCTTGAGCAGGTGGTTGCATAGAGAAATCCTTGTACAGGAATAGGAACAACATAAAAATTTGCATTTGTTGCGGCAAACCTACAAACAGTCCAAATATACTTACAAGAGGAGGGAAAATCTTCTCTGCTGCACGGCGAGGCACAGAGAAACCTCCGTGAGTACTTGTATCACTAGCCGTCAACGTTTTACAGAAAAACTCCGGTTGGGGCTTATTTGACTTGAGAGCAAGATCAGATCTCAGTAGTGCATCCTTATCAACCTACAAGCAAAAAGAATACCGAATTTGCATTTCTCTCCAAACTCAAATGGCAATTTTTACACTTCAGCAAGAGACTATAAGGAAATCTGCACATTCGCATAGGAAAACGAAAGACTAAACTGATTTAGATAAATTGCTTACAATATGAACCGGTTGGAGTGTCATCTGAGCATATACTTCATCTGTTTCTGGGTCAGCCTAGGGAACGAATAAAACACAAGAAAGTGATTAAACTCCATCTGTATATTTAAGTGTTGATCAATATAAACGGTCGGCCTAACATACATGCAGGGTCACATTGTGAAGGAGACAGAGTAGCTTGGAGGGAAGATTTGTGTAGTTGGGGATTTGAGCATCCACATCCTTCTTCATAGATGCTGCAACCTGAGATTGGACGTTTCAGTTATCAGTCATGCAAAGACAGTTTACTTGAGATTGAGAATGCAAAAGAAAGGCGAAAGAAACGTAACTTAACAAGATCAATCATCACTAATGACTAGAAAACTTAGGAAACAAAACAATAATTTGGACAAAACAAAGACCCTTACTAGATAAGTTTCAAATTGCATGACAGAAATACATATATCCCAATTGTTTGATTCGGAAAAAAGCCCACATTTTGTTTAAATTAGTTTATCGACTCTAAACTAGATAAGATTTTAAGGTTCCATAGCTCGACAGCAAATTAACAGAAAGACAGACAGACCTGCTCACTGTGGCCTTGAGGAAAGTAGAGTACGTGGGTCCCAGCCGGCGGCAAGTTCACTAGTGGCCCAGCGCACGCCTGCCATAACTCCGGGTTTATGCTCTTCTTCTCTGTTCCTGGGACACGCGTCCACCCACCCATTTGTCAGAAAGACTTACCTTCATCTTTTCAATCCATTCATTCATTCCCCCCACCAAACCCCCAAAACCTTTTCCGTTTGTTTCCCGAGAAAACAGGCGCAAGAAAATACAATTAACAAATTAAAACCCCATAAACAAGACTAAATCCCAAGTAGAAGTAGGCGGAGTCGGTACAAAAATTTGCACGACCAAAACAAAGCCAATAGAGACAAATCCTTAAAACTGTATTACCCGATCCACCGGCTCTTTCAAAGCTTTTCTCAGCTTTGTATAGAAACATAAAAGAGAAGGATAAATCTGACCTTCACATGGATTGGGAGGGGCCGCCGCCGCAGACCCACCTCCGACACCGTTCGCCGGAGCCTTCATTGCTGGTTCCGGCGACTTTGACCGAAAGACTCACCGGGACCGGGAAATGTCACTGGCTCATCTTCTCCGACTGTGAAACGTTCAAATATTTCCCCGGAACTCCAACTCAGATCAAAAAACCAAAACAACGCAAACCCAGATACCAAAAATCTTTCCTTTGAGCTCAGATCAGCTCAGTCAAAACAAAAGATAGGAGAAACCCAAATGAGCAAAGGTGAAATATTTTCCCGGAGAGGGAAGGAAAGTTTGAAGTCTTTCGATATGGATAAGTCAAACAAACAAACAAATGGGTCTTCCCTTGTGTTGACCCCGGCTTGAAAAATCCGGCGAGCAGGCCGGAAGTGGAGGGGAGACAAGGGAGGCACGAAAAAAGGAGGGTTTGCTGAGAAATGGAGAGACCAAATGCTGAAGCTTTGCCCCCTATCTTCCCCTACACTACCTAGACATAGATACATACACACATATACACATACATACAATAAAAATATAAATCTGTTTTCTCTTTCTCTCCTTTCTCTTTCGTTTCCCAATGAAAATGGCCCTGTTCTATTTTTCTCTTTATATCTTTTATTTTCTTTTCCTTTTGTCTATAATTTTTTTTGAAGAGTTTGACCTCTCAGGTTAAGTGGTGATAGAGATGGAAAGGGGTATAACTCTAATCTCTAATCTTTAATTGTTTGTTAACCATGGTTACTTTCTTTATCCTTTTCTGCACATTATTTTCTTTTCCCAAATTAACCCTCTGCAAAATAATTCTTTTTTGTGGTATGCTTAGTAAATTATATAGATTATAGAAGCAACAAACACACATGTTGACTTGAAAAGTACTTTAAAGTTGGCGTTGAAGTGTTTTCTAGTTCTCACTTTAAGCAATTCTTGTGCCAGCTTTAGTGATTATGATTAAGATTATTAATGAAACTTCATGATGATATGGTATGATATAAACATTCTTACCTTTTATAAAACGGCTCATAAATTCCCTCAAAAAAACAAAAAAAGGGCTCGTAAATGGATATCAATACCATAAAAATCTTAAAGGAATGTGACTTTGGTAATGTGTACTTGAATGTCCCAAAGCCCAACCTTTTACATATATATATATATAAAGCAATTAGTTTTATAGATCATCTGCAGCAAACCATAGTGGTGAATCATGACTAGAGGCCCCCGAGGTGATGGAAATAATAACAATATTCCTCCAGTTACAAATCAGGGTAGAAAGAAAATTCTCCATTAATTGCAAAATGCAAGCAGAATATTTGGAGTAATTAATGCAATAATTCCCATTTTGTTAATTTTTTTTTAAGAAAAAAAAAAAAAGAATCCATTCTATTAGATACACCTACAGCAAACTCCAATATTGAAAATTTGGAGCTCTCAATTTCTTTTAAATGCAATTTGTATAGGCTTTTCAATACATGCCGATTTAATTTATTTACAATTAGATATTCCTTTTTCCACTTTGTTGTCTTAAAAGAACATCTAATTTGTGGACAAAAAGAGTAAGAAAAAACTTCGATGGGCCTCAAAGGCATGGTATATATCTTGACTTTACAAAATATTAATTGCTTCATTGATTGTGTCAAAAGATGCATTTTACCTTCTTAGGATACGCAAATAATCAACCTAATTTATATATTGTCTAACAAATCTAATAATATTAGCTCATTTATTTATAATTAAAAAAAAAAACCATTGTCTTTATATGGTTAATTTAAGGACAACAAGGTCGGATCTTTGCCTTAATAATAGAAACTAAAACAGTTACCATATATTACGTACAAAATATATATATATTTTTTGAGGGAAAATACAAAATGAATTCTATAAAGGGTTTTGTGTTGTATGGTATTTGTCCTAGAATGAATGGAATGGAGTGGAGGGCAATTTGGTGAATGAAAAATTATGAAGCGTAAGGAGGGGACGACTATGTCTATCAATTGGGCATAGGACCCTCCATTATTGGGGTGGGGCGTGATTTGTGAAGACCCATTTAGCCTTTTAGGCATCTTGGGGCTGCCCGATCTCACAAAGTCACATGGGTATACTGTACGGTCATCCCGCATTATGGTAATAATCATGATTATCATTAAACGCATCTTAATAACAAAGAGAAAAAAATGCTTTCAATTCGCTTATTTATTTTTATTTATTTATTTATCACAAGCCTTCTTTCTCACCCGAATAAACTACTTGATGACGTGGCAACCAATGTCGGCGGCTGCATTCATGGCTTTGACAGCACTCTCTCTCTCGCTCTCTCTCTCTCTTTTCTTGGACTTTGTACACCGGTTTAGTCAAACCTCTTCAGTTACACCCTTCTAAAATCTCTATCAACTGAGTTTGCCTAATAACATAACGTAATCTTCACCGTCCATTAGTTAAGACTTTGCAAATTATATAAAAACGTATGTATCTGATCATATATCCTGATCACCAGCTTTGCTTCTTTTTCTCATTTCTTTATCCACTACTCAATCTTGATTCTTGATCACCAGCCATATACAAATAGGAGTTGTATATTATCATTTTATGACTGTGAAACTAATAATTCTTATTAACTTCCAAATTAAACGCAAAATATACCTCACTTTATCCAAAACTATTAAGGAACAAGCTAAGCGTATATTCCCTTTTCTCCTTTTAAATAATTTAATTATTCCATTGGTTTTATTCCACTTGTCTAATATACTGTAGCTTTTCTAGAATTGCTCTCAAATGACACAATTATATGTGCATGACCATCAAAAATTATATGAGAAGGTAGGTGAATGTGATGTAAATGTTATGTAGTGAACAGTTTTCTAACCCTTTTTTTTTTTCTCCAATGATGCATATTAAATTATGAGTTGCAAAATTATTTAAAAATTAAGACTTTATTATAATATAATAACTTTTATCTCTTTTCTTTTAGTTCGCACATTCATAAGGAGGAGGTGGGGCTACATTTCTTTGGGTAGTAGTTAGAGAAGGCCACTAATTAAAGTGGATATAGTGACCCTCTCTTTTAGGTGTTAGTTTTATTCATAGATAAGCTGTAACCTAATTCCAATTTCCCATATTTGTGAAGCGTGAGACTTTCTTTATCTTTAATTAGATTGTGCATTACAAAGTTGATGCTTATTAAAAATATAATATTTACTAATGTAGGAAAAAAAAATCATGATAATAAAAATAGAATCTTCCAATGAATTTCATAGAACTGGTAGGGAATAATTTTTATGACCTGTTTCCTAATAAAATTAAATAAACCTGCCTAGCTCACCCGAAAAAATTAGTACAAAGCATATATACATTAATGAATTTAACCTTTTGTAATTTTCTTGTTGTTTGTATAATATCGATTCGGTCGGTAACAATGACCAACTCAAATAACATATATATAAATATTATTTTGTTTAATTAAGATTAATTATGCAGATTTTGTAATAATAAAAATTAAAACGAGAAAAAATATTAAATAATAAGTATTTATTTTTATTATTCTTTTTCAATTAACTAAATTATAATAGCCGTCACATTATAATCAAATAATTAAAAAAAAATACTTATAAAAGGTAAAAAATATTTCTATTAGATTAGAAATCATATAAATATTTGTATGTAACTCATGCGTGGAATTACTCCATTCCGTTTTAAACGCAAAGTTTATTCATCAATGCATTACGTTTGATTAAGTGTTGTAAATATATTTTTCTCTTCGTACATAAAATCCAATGTTTGGTATTTTTTTTTTCTTTTTACAAATAAAATCTATTAATGTTTTAAAATGGACCAACAAAACTGGTCAGTTATCAAATACTAAATAGGCATGTGTAATCATTAATCCTTCCAAGCCTCGCCCTTTTTATTTAAATAAAAAAATTCTATAGTTCGGTGTTTCTAGGGGATAAATAAAAGATAAGAGGCTGTGTATGAAATTATGAGAAGTCGGTGGTCATAGCTGCAAAAAAAAGATCACCTGATTGACTGGTTAGTTTCCAATGTCTGGCTTCATTCTTTTTATAATTAATTGGCACATAATTAAAGGAATTAATTAAGTTAATCGTGTAAGATGAGGGTCCCACAAACGGGGCCGTGTTTCCTGGAGTGGTGGGTTGTAGGGCCCTCCGCTTTGACCATATCAACAGCTTGCTACTCCAAAGAACATATCTGACGTGGCTGTATCGACGGTCGACGTTGAGACCTTGAATTCTTCACTTGAAGATAGGAAATTAGGGAATTTGAGTTATTTATTTTTTTAGAAAGGGTAGTCACTATACATATTTGTTTTTGACGGTATAAACTATAAATCCTATATTTGGTCCTCAAAATAAAATAAATCTTTTTCTTAGCCCAAACATAAACCTTATTTAGTTATTTTGGTCGTTGATCAGTATTATATATCATTTAGGATAACTAAAAAAAATAAAAATAAATGAAGTAGGACTTTTTTGCAATTTGAACCATATTTTTTAGTTTGTACAAAATTTTGTAAGTATATTTTAAATATCTTCAAATTTGTACTTTTTATGTACAAATTAAGTGATTTGTGCTTATCGTTTTAAGTTATTTTTAATAAATGTTTTATATTAGTCGGTAAAAATAAGATATTCTTAATTCAGATTTTGTGTTTAGTGAAAAATTTATTAATTAATTTATATACAGAATATATAAATTTATCGAGATTTAAAATATAAATATATAATTTTACACAAATCAAAATATATAGTTTAAATTACGTAAAGACACGATATTTCAAAGTATTTTTTGGCGATCATCCTTGTCATCTACCTTTTAAACCTTTAAAAGTAACATAGTACAATTTTGAATTGTATTACAACTTTAATTTGAACAACTCAGTTATGAGGGAGGGATCAAAACTAATATTTTGGAAGAACACGATTTAATTAGCAATGTGACATTTGAAAGTTCAATAATCACTAAGACAATAACACCACAATTCATTGACCAAATCTGAGATATTTTGAAGTGCTAGGTTATAACTAGAGGCCCTTTTTGGTAATTTCTGAATATCAACGAGAGTGAGTTGGCTTCGGGGGACTTTTGCTTATAGGTTGGTTATTGAAGACACAACATTAGAAATTAAAAAAGACGATCAATGGTTTGGACTTAAACAGAGAGATCCAAATATCTACATATACGTAGACGAAGGTAGGTACTGAGTATGGTTTATGAGCAGTGAGTTGATAGTATATGAATGATTAATCATGACCATATAATCTGAATTGGGATTCAAAAGCAGGCAATATCACAAACATAATCATTCCATCATCAATGTTAACCAATTATTATTCGTAATTCCTTTTCTCCCTTCCAATACAGTTCAGTGGGCCAATCAATTGGACGTATGTAATAAATCATTATTGTTTATATTAAATAATTATATATAGTTACATACATGTAACTCCTCCTGCCTTGATTTAGCATTTAGTTTATTACTTTCACATTTTTTTTTTTTTCGGTTCAAATTACCTGAGCTTGGAGTTAGAATTATAAATGATTATTCTGAAAAATTTTACATAACTTTACAATTATTTCGAATCTTCGAATAATTCCTGTTTGTTTTTGACAATAAATATTAATTGGTTATTATTTCGACTTTCAAAAAGAAAAGAAAAAAAAAAAGGGAGGGGGAGGGGGAGATAAATATGCCTACACTACATTCTTTTTCGGCTTCTTACAAAAGCTATTAAGCTGATAATTAATGTTTCCTGAAATTGAAAAACATTCATTAATTTCACTGTATTGGGGATTTAGCAACATATATATAGTTAATCATCATAATATTTAATCGAGATAGATATTATATACATTAATACTGATGTAAGTTACACCCGAATAAAAATACTTTGATTTGTCCATGTATTGCATATGGTATAAGCAAATACATAATTAAAGTATAGTTTGTAAAACAATAAATAATACAAAAATAGAGGTATATATAGGCAGGCAGGGTATTACTCATATTTATATAGGTTTTGTTGTAAGTGGTTATTTGGTTATATTTTCTTATACACGTGTTTTCTATTTCACAAAATGTAAATAAATAATTATATGCGGGGATTGCCATTGGAATTGGATAAAGTATGAAAAGCATAGGCATAGGATGGTTGTTTGGTCTAATTCTTCTAATAAACAAATAGAAGGAAAGCAAGGTAGAGCGTGCATGTAAGCAGCTCAAAATCCGGCAGTTTTCACGGAGGCGCAGTTCTCGATGTACATGCTCGCGAGGGGTTCACCGCCATAGGCCGACGGACACGTGTCAATATAAAAGGGATGCAACGTAATCACACTAGTCAAGTTGAAATTGTAATTTTACGAGCTATAGTATTAGTTAGAGTATAGCGTAAAGTAGAGTAGAAGTAGAGATTTGACGTCCCCACACTAACATCAGTTCATATCATTATATCCGAACACAACACTCGAGTTTGGTTGGTGCCTAAAGTGGGTGGCTCGGATATATATATATATATATATATATATATTCAGCTGGGTTTGTTTTTCCTTATTATGAAAACTTTAATTTTGGGATAAAAATATTAATCAAAATGTTAAAATTTCAACGAGAAGTGGGAACACGCCTCTTTCTCTTTGGCTTTTTATTGGTTGTGGGAATCATTGGGATTATTAGTGTCCCCAAATTTCTCCATAGTCTTCTTTTGGGGTTTACTTTTTGGATAGACCCAAAATATTGCCCTATCTCCCAAAAGTCCTAATTCTATCTCACTCTCACAACGCATGAGTTTGATAAGATTGGTGAAAAGAGATCAATACCAAAGAAGCATATGTTATCATATCATAACACGCATCAAATTAAACACCACATATATTTATTTATACGCTTGTGCGTAAAGTAGTGCTGCTAATTTTTGTGATCGGTGCTAAATGCTTCTCGGACAAATTAAGTAACTTCTATTAGACTAGAATAAAAGCAATCGTAAAGCTTTTTTTTTTTTTTTTTTTAAACGTGTCAACTTCTACACAATATTATTACTTTACACTATTATTTCACAAAATATATATATCTTCTGACCACAATAAACTTTATGCATATAATATGAGTTGATCCTACATACACATAGTATATAAACTTAACGGGAAAAAAAAGGGTTTAGTACGCACTCTTAATTTGTTGAATTAATTAATATAAAATGATATAATGTATTAATGTTCAAACTTGTTTTTCGAGTCATAAAATCAATAATAAGACATTCTATGTGGACCAGCGTGGTGGGGTATGTATATATGGACTTATAAGCAGAGTAATGACTGTGAAATTCAAGAACATGGACTGTCTTAATTAAAACCTAGCTAGCTCAAAGATCATAAAAAGATATTATGTAGTTAATTTTTTTGTGAAAGCTCAAGCATTCCTTTTCGCTTTACGGTGTCTTGTGTCCAAATCATGGACCAGATCCATTTACTTCGCTAAAAGGACCATTTGGTACGGGACTTTCAAGTTTTTGTCTAAAAATCCGAATTAACGTGTTTGGTTGTATTCATGAATATTGTTAATGAATAGCAGGAATGTTAGAAAATTGTATTTAACTGCGCATCAGAATTTATTATTTATTTTCTTGAATAATTATTTTTCATACTTTGTCATAATTATATATCAATTATTTTTTGTATTTTTATATAATCAAGTTATATGTTATTTTTTAAATGTATATAAAAATTTATTTTGTTGAAAACAATAAAATAATTATAAAATTTGGAATTGTTTGTCTAGCTTACAAGTCTATTCAATTAAAACATTTCCTAATTATATATGATATCCAAAATCCTCATTTCTTTACATGCAAACACCGTACTTAATCAAATTAATTTAAAAAGTTCACGGTAATACTCAAATGACCACCCTTTTTTATTTATAAAATGTGAAAATCGAGCAAGAGATTCACATTTTTACGAAGAATATGAAATCATATGAAATTCACCACTTCAGATTACTTTTATAATACTCTATTCCGTAGCAAAATGAACCCAATATATCCACCTACCTGAGTTTTCAAAAAAATCTGATATACCAAATATAATAATCTCTAAGATTCTTATTTATTCCTAAACTTAAGCCACACCAAACAGGTCCTAGAAGATTTGGACCCTAGAGATTAGAGATAGAAAAGTTAATAGAGAAATTTATTAAAAAAATGTAAGAATATATTGATGTAAATGTTATTAAATAGAATATTCTCTTTTTTTTTTTGCTTGTTAATTAAATAATTCCTTATAATATATAGCTAGTAATAATATTTTGTCAATTACAGTCTGAATTTGGAGCCGGAACAAGGTGTTTAAGCTCGTACGGACTTGCTACCTATTTTGAAAAACAAATATAGAAAATTTTCAGCAGATCAGTATCAGATTTTAATCAATGTAATTATTATATTTTCTCCTATATTTATGCGGAGATCTTTTGCAAATAAAAAATGAAAAAAGAGGAAGACATGGCCCAACGCAGTTAGTGCCACATGCAGATGAAGAGTTCTAGTTGATCTGCCCATTATTTTAGGGGATGTTACTGAATAGAAAATTTGCATAGTTGTTATATGATATTGAGGAGAACACGGTTTAGCTAAGGGTGCAAAATAATAATTTTTTAAAAAAAAAGGTACGAAAATTAGGTAAATAATTGATTAAAATAACATATATGTCAATAAGATTCACGATAATCATAATCGTCATCTCCCAACTGGTCAACATATTGATGCCAATGCTCTCACTGGTAACACAAATGTTTTTGTGTGATTCCCCACGCATACGTATCATCACATATACAACACAACACAACACAACACAACACAACATACAGGGTTTAAATATTCATCCTTCCCATGTGCATTCATCAACCCTAAACAATATATATCATTTTCCCCATCATCAAATATTGAAGAATCATGGAGTACTAATTTTATTTCCCAACTTGGGAGAGATATCCATATTTTTTTTATTAATATATTATGCATATATATATATATGATGAATTGGTGATCCCTCTGATCTGGCTGTATCATCGGCACTACATTTTTTTTTTTGGTAGAATCTAGATAGTACATAAATGTATAATAATAATGACTCGATTGATCGTCTATTTATATATAAAAGGCGATGGTAATGTGCATTTGGGAGAGTTTCGGCGGCCTACATGGTGATACCTACCTATATATAGCTAGCGCATACTGGATATTTGTTTTATTAGACAGTTATTAGTTTCCAAGGTGTTTCCTAGAAATGATAATACATATAAAAGTTAGTTACTAGTTTCCATGATTTAAAATTATTTATGGATTATATTAAGACAATATATCTAAGTGTCTTTTTGTTATAAATGCATATATATATATATATACGTACATATTATATATCCTGCGTTTTAAGAAGTTGTTACTCTGTGATTGAGTACTCATAAGGAATTATATAAGGAATTACATCATGATTCATTCAACTTTTGGATCAAAACACACTACGTATTTCTTCGAATTTTCCTTCTATAGTATTTACTTTAATTGCATTATCCATCAACTATAATAAATAGTGGTCATATAAATACACGATATTGATAATTGATCTATATCCGTGACAATTATGATTTATTAACGATAGAAGCTCATCACCCCTATACCCTTGACGTACAACCTTTACTCTCAATATATATACATATATATATATATATCCAGCCGTTAGCAATTTTAAGATGGGATGAATATGATTACGTATTTATTAAAATTAGGCTCAAACTACAATATCAAATTAAACATATAAAATTATCTGCAGCAGCTGTTTAGCTAACTATATTAGTGTAATATATTGTATGTATTATATACGTATTAACATAAAAAGAAATATTTCATGGGAACATTTAAAATAATTGTTAATGATATAAATATAGTTATATATCATGTATTTGCAGATAAGTCTTGCTCTCTTGGGAACTATATATATATATGCCTTATGGAAGGAGACACTGTACGTGCACAAATGTTTCCTTAAACGATGAACTCTCTACAAAATGATCGCTGCAAATACGTAGACATGCGTGATTTATAGAGCAGTAGTAGTAGTACTAATGTCTACTGAAATAATATTGCATGCATGGTCATGCTCATGGGGTTGACATTTTTCGTTTTGGGGAAGGAAAAAGAATTTATTTTCAACGACTGACTCTAATGGATGCGGGTAAAGAACAAGGCAACATGTTGGCCTTTGTTTGTTGTGAGCAATAGGACCCATTACTTGTAACTGAGGTGGGGTCCCGTGGTCCCCCATGTCTCCGCCTGAAAATTACGACATCAGACTTCAGCCATTCATGGATTGCCACGTAGGCTGATGATGTACCATAAGGACAAATTAATATTGTATAATTACGTGATGTAACATACAGGGTCCACTTTACAAACAAATGGTCCTTCCATTTGATTGAGACACTTGTCATCAGCCACTCAATCTCACGTGCGTACTCTACTTTTATTAACACTCAACACAATTTTTTCAATGAAAGATTTCAAGATTTAGGGTTTCTGTTTACTAATATCCCCCAAAGGAAATAAAATTTTAATACATTTTGCATGCATGTCCAAGGTTGGTGTTAGTTATATGTATACAGTTTTTTCTTAGTATTTGTTGTTGTTGGGTTACCATAAGTTTTAGGTTCCTTCAAAGACGCCACAAATTAAAACCAAAAACCGTGACCAAAGGGTATATAAAACGTGGATGGGGACCCAAGTGACCAACCCCAAGCATATGTAGCAAAAGCGATATTTCCCATTTTGGGTTTTATTTTGTTGCTCTTCTTTTATTAGAGCTGTATAATATTATATTATCTTGTTTTGCCTAGAGATAGACAATTAGAGACAAGCCGTGTATTACCCGTATACCAAACGACTCGTCCTTACCTCTTTTTCCCAAGAATGGCGTGTCTTAGTTAAATTATTGTGCTAGAAAACGAATCAATAATTTCAAACGAAGGATTTCTACAAATTAATCACGCAATAATTGCTCATATATATATATATATATACACACATATAGGGCACAATATATATATATATATATTTAGCTATACTCTAATTAAATTAAACCATATGATAATCACTTGTATTTATGTAACTAAGTCGCGATAAAGGGCAGACGCGTGTTAATATAGTTTAAATTCGAAGACATCACAAGTCTGTTTTCATCTTAATTAATTAAGAGGTGCGGACAATACAATCCCCGGGCATGGGGGGCCATATTGCCATATATCAAAAGATTCTATCCCTCTTCCCTACTCGATCGAATCGATCGATCCTTCACCAATCAAAATTCAAAAAGTGGTCTCGTAGAGAAAAATGAGAAAGAGATAGAGTAGTATTACTTATGTGATTTTTAGTCTTTACATACCTTTCACGAAAAAAAAAAAAGCAACATTCCAATTGGGTTGTGATTTCAATCCATAGCCTTAGAAAGTGAAAAGCTAGGTGGGAGGCACAAAGTGAAAAGATAAAAGGTGAGTGAACTCACACTATATATCAAAACACATAAAAAGGCTAAAAAAAAGGAAGGCCATAGACTAATAGACTTTTTTTTTTTTTTTGGTTACATCTAAGTCTAAGGCTGAGGCAGCCCTTGATCGGATTTGTCTAGGGAATGACATCTGCATTCTCACTCACTCCCAAATACGGTATAGTAAATCACTATTAATCCCAATTTCATATATATATATATATATAGGTTTTTTTTTTATATGTATTTTTTTTTAGTTATGGATCATCCATATATATAGGTTTTTTTTATATATATATTTTTTTAGTCATGGATCATCGTCTAATAATGATTTAATAATTATAATAAAGTGTATGAAAGAACGTACATTATTACGATATTTTTCTTTTTTATTTTTATTATAAAAAAATATGCATAACATATATTATTAATGATATTTCTCTTTTTTATTTTTTATTATAAAAAAATATACATAAACATACATTATTAATGATATTTCACTTTCTTATACTTTATTATAAATGATATTTCACTTTCTTATGCTTTATTATAAAAAAATATATAGGATAAAATTTCATTAACAAAATTGATACTTACATGTAAATAAAAAAACAAAAAATACTTACTAGATCGGTGATCATATATATTTATCAGTATATATATATATATATATATATATCAAAAGTGTTATGTCATCTGGCTTTTAATTAATTGCGTGCGGAATGGATGTGGCCAATGCATTATATGAATGTCACACTACTACAGCTAGCAATGGCAAATACATATTTATTTAGATGTAATGCATCCATGATTCAATATGTGTATATCTTTCAAAAAAAAAAAAAATGTGTATATCTTAAAGTGGGTTTCTTTATTTCTTTCTTTCTGTTTCTTCCCCTTGGGTTTTAATGGGAATATCTGTAGTGGGTTTTAAATATTTTAGTGGGAACAGTCCCCATGATATAATTGAAAGAGAGAAAAGCCAATGCAACCACACAATGGAGATATGTAAAATGGAATGGACATACCAACAGCATTAAATGCAAACACATGCCAAAGTCAAGGTCTTATTTCATGTTGGATCCCACAGGGCCAACTCATCTACCTCATCCAATAATAGAAGATTTAAAAAGCAATAATAATAATTGGAAAAAGAAACAAAAAGAAGGTACTACAAAGTTAATTGGTCGAATGAGTGAAAAGGCCGAAGTGGAAAAAGAGGAGCATCATCGTTGGTTCACATTGCTTTAGGCCATCTCGGAAATTCATTCTAAACTTTCCTTTAGTGATATTTCAAAAAAAAAAAAAAAAAAAAAAAAAAAAAAGATGTGTAGAGTTTGGAACAGTGAATGATCCTGTCTATTAAACTATTTTGGTATCTAGTTTCCTCGAAGGCCTAACATTTCGTAGTACATTTTTTCATATATTTTTTAATTTGGTGCATGGTAAAAGCTATTGTTTCTTTTGTTTTTTTTAAACTCTTCTCAACAATCCAAGTTGAAATATTTATTACTTGATTCATATTCGTCTTTCAGACTACTCCTTGTTTGTCGTTTTCTTTTCTTGGATTTTTGATGAATAATTGGGCTAGCATGGGCCTGTCCCAAGTAGGCCCAAGGGAGATGGGAAGATCCAGTCTGCAGTTAACCTGCCCATTATAATATGGACCGTTAATTGGGGCCCATTAGAGAGCAAAACAGAGTAAAGGCCACCAGGGGCTAGAATCGTCCCCATGAGGCTCTCAACGACTGAAAATGGCTCTTCTTGCTGCCATGGTGGTGGTACCGGACTCTTCTTCATCAGTAAGTTCTCTCTTTCTCTCTCTTTCTCACTCTTTCTCACTCTTTCTCTTTCGCATTTCATTTCCATTAATGGGGTGTCTTGCTTTGCGCAGAAATTTTTTCACGTGGAATTGAGCAATTCTAAAAAGCTGAATTTCACGAGTTTTGGAAGACATGATGTATGCTTTTCTCATAAGGTTTGTTCTAATTATTTTGTGTTAAAGTTAGTTTTAATTCACAATGTTAAGAGATACATTTGGCTGAGGTTAATAAGAAAACCATTCAATCATGAAGCTAAGGTTTTATCTACTTTTGCTTTAGAGATGAAAGAAAAATCAATTCCCAATTGATGCTAAAATGTCCTCCTCTATGATTTTTATTTCACATAAAGCTTTATTTGATAAATTCGCTAAGTGGGTTTTCTTCCTAAATGCTGTACTGGGTTCTTTGTTCTTTTTTTTTATTATTTTTTTATTTTTTGGTTCATACATAGATATATGTGTATATATATATGTGTGTGTGTGTGTGTGTACATATATTGATTGGTGAATGATGAACGAGGGGACTACGCTTGCATTTGGTATCAAGTGTGAATTTGTTAAGTCTGCATAATTTCCAGCAGGATGGAAACAGTCTGCAGCCAAGCAAGAAGCAAGGGTACAAGAGAATTTCTATGAGAAACGACAACAAAGTTGGAAGAGATGAAATTGTCTTGCGTAACACTGAGATATCCCAGCAGAAGCAGCAGCAGCAGGATAAGCCTCTTCCTCCACTTGTTAGTGCATTGAAGACTTCAGCTCAACAGAATGCTGCCACTTTTCACTTCCCTGGTCACAACAGAGGTCGTCTTGCCCCATCTTCGTTAACTAACATCATTGGTCTCAAACCATTTATGCACGATTTGCCTGAGCTTCCGGAGCTCGACAACCTGTTTTCTCCACTAGGCCCCATTTTAGATGCACAACAACAAGCAGCCAACCTGTTTGGGGCTTTGGAGACATGGTTTCTTGTTGGAGGTACCACTTGTGGAATCCAAGCTGCGATTATGGCTACTTGTTCTCCGGGAGACTATCTAATTCTCCCTCGGAATTCTCATTTATCAGCCATATCTGCTATGGTCTTATCTGGTGCCATACCTAAGTACATCATACCCGAATATGATGCTGAGTGGGATATTGCTGGCGGGGTCATTCCATCACAGGTGAGTCTTAGAATAATGATGGTGATGGTCTTAAGAAACATGTCAGATGCTGGGAGCCGAACAAAGCTAAGATCAATTAATTGTTTTATTTTGATGTTTGTGTTTATGATCTAAGATACTGTTGTATTTACAGGTGGAGAAGGCAATTCAGGAACTGGAGACAGAAGGTCGAAAACCTGCTGCTGTTTTTGTCACTTCTCCCACTTATCATGGCATATGCAGCAACTTGAGCAAGATTGCTCAACTGTGCCATTCTCGTGGAATTCCTGTAATTGTGGATGAGGCTCATGGGGCTCATCTTGGGTTTCATCCGCATATGCCTAAGTCAGCGCTTCAGCAAGGCGCTGATTTGGCTGTTCAATCAACTCACAAAGTTCTTTGCTCTCTTACGCAATCGTCAATGTTGCACATGTCGGGAAATCTTGTAGATAGAGAGAGAGTCTCTAGATGTCTTCAAACACTTCAAAGCACTAGTCCTAGTTATCTTCTTTTAGCATCGTTAGATGCAGCAAGACATCAACTTAGTGAAAACCCAGAAGCCATTTTCGACAAAGTACTGCAAATGACTTTGGAAGCTAAGAATGCGATAAGAGGACTTCCAGGCATTTGTGCACTTGACTCTCTGATTTTTTCAAAGTCCCCAGCTATTGATCCGTTAAGGCTTACGATTGGTTTTGGACAGCTAGGTTTGTCTGGTTATGAAGCAGATGAAGTTTTGTACGAGGATCATGAGATTATTTGCGAACTTGTTGGAACAAGGTCTATTACTTTTGCATTAAACATTGGAACCTGTAGGGAACATGTTGAGAGGTTAGTGTCGGGTTTAAGGCATATAGTGTCATCTGCAACTGAGCGTGTGGTAGGGAAGGCGGACCATGGTGTTTCTGCACCATTTGCTGATTTTACAACAAGCTTGATTCCGAGAGACGCCTTTTTTAAAAGTAAAAGAAAAGTGAGCATTGAAAACTGCCTCGGGGAAGTTTGTGGGGAGCTAATATGCCCATACCCACCAGGAATTCCAGTAATGATCCCTGGTGAGACTATCACACAAAGTGCTTTGGATTATCTAGTAGATGTTAGAAGTAAGGGTGCTGTCATTAGCGGGGCTTCAGATCCACAGCTCTCTTCCATAGTTGTCTGCAATAAGTAACGTATAATAGGGTCCAAGTTTAGCTCCACTGTGAATGTGTTATTCCAACTTGGCCTAATTTTGTCAAAATAATCCGTTGCAGATGGGCAAGCTGCAGGTCTATAATGCAGTATAGAATTTAACAGGCATGCCTTAGCCAATGCAATTCGTTTACCTTGAATTTGAGACGAACTAATATGCCGTAGAATTTCCTATATATTGTTTTGCCACGAAAGCTTACAGCGTTTCCTAGAACTAATCTTTCCTGGTATACAATTTACAAGCACAAAACCACCCATATTTCCTCTGGTATATAGTTGTATAGTAAGGGAAAAAGGACCAGATACAAAAATAATAACCAAAAAGAGAACTGGACTAACATTCCGCTGATCAGAAATACCATTTGAAGATATTTTACTAAGGCCTTCTACCTTGACTCCATGCTGAAATTTGGATCAACACCATAAATATCATTAGATGGAGTTCTTGCTTGCCTCTTTGCAGGTCGATCAACATTTTCAGAAAATGAGGGTGGAGGAAGCCGTAGCTGCAAGTGGGTAGAGTCATCTGGAACAGCCCATGCTAAGGGATTAACTGCAGAAAAATAAATATGATTATCCGTTTGGCATTAATGTTCGCTTATACCAAGCAGCAAAAGACAACATCAAAGGTGTAGAAAGACAGTTTGTAATAAAAGGTCTCTACCCAAACAGGTTAAAAAAATGAGTAACAAAACCATTGTCATTGCTGATTTTCCTGCATTTTAATGTATATCTTGTCTCCAATTAAAGTTCATATTTGGTTCCAAGTTTCCATTGCTTCAACATTTGTTTTGGAGAAGCATGTAGTTTGGTTTGTGCATACCTAAACCGGGCTCAAGAGGCCTATTGTCATCACAAGACGCTGGTAAACGAGCAGGGCGTTTCCTCACGTAATTTTCCTGTAAGGGCCTTGGGATTTGAAATGAAAATTGTGTCATTGTCACTCCATCTCTTGTATACTCGGGATGTTCCAATAAATACCTACAATATGAGAAAGCAGCAGTAAAGACCGTGACGATATAAGGAAAGAATACTACACTCCTAGCACCAAGTAAATGCTTCCCAGGACTATACATATCAATAGGGGTACATATATATTAACAAAGACTTACTTTTGTACCTCCACCATTGAGCGAAGTCTCTTGCCTGATGGTGCCACATAATACCTGATAAATTGTATAGGCAAATTGTGTATACTGATAAGTCGAGGAACTAAGGTACTCTACTATTAATTGCTCTTCATGCTCTTTGTATTATGAAGATTTATATAGGTCCGTATAGAAAATGCTCAGGTATCTAAGAATGAATGTGAGAATAGATTTTGAAGATAGTAATTACAAGCATCAAACAAAAAAGGGATTCATACACGTCTGCAAACTTGGTGCTTCCTTCACCTCTAATCCGCAGCAATCGTTGCCAACCAGGAGGGGCCTGCGCAATATTAGGCTTATCAATTGCCCAAAGCCTGCTGCCATCTTGAGAAATGTCAGCTGGATCATCACAGGAAATATCAGGCCGCCATTCTCGAGCTGTTTCACAGTAAAAGGGCTGCTCCAGAATATGTTCACGTATTTCTTCGTACTTCTCTTTTGTTGGGATGAGCCTCCATTTGAAACAATTTGCACACTGAACAGTAAAAGCTCCCACAGATGGCAGAACTCTTGATGATTTGAATCTTCGATATCTCTGGGGCTGATATGAAGCAGGTTCAGGAACTGGTACAATATCATTTGTGCCATTAGCCACAGGATCATAAAGCACTAGTTGCTTTGAGCCATTCTCACTAGAATGGCTATTTTCAGCCACAGGATCATAAAGCACTAGCTGCTTAGAGGCATTCTCACTAGATTGGCCATTTTCATCCTCTGAATCATGGGAGTCGTCCTCTGAAGAAGAAACATCTAAAATTTCCTGAAGAGTGCTGTTCCCCTGACCCAAGAAACTCGAATCAGGAAACTCATTCTCTCCCCTCTTGAATTTAACCGTTATTTTACAGGGATGCGGCAACATTAGGACAGATTTGTTACACCTGCATAGAAGACAACGCAAGAGAAAGATATACAAATTGTCAACTCAAAGCACATTTCAGCACCATCAGAGGCAAAAAAAATTTCCAACTTCCTCAACTTCACACTTGGTTAGGTTCTATGATATACAAGGTAGCAAGGAATTACAATCTTTTGATTCGCTTGGGTTTACAGACGAACTATCTAATGGAATAATTAGAAAAACAAGGAGTTCAAAATTGTTTCATTTTTATCATCTCAACAAAGAACATCCTTATTAATCTAAAAGAGAAACGTATGCACTAAGCATAAACCCATAAACACTCAACTTACATTTTATCGTTTTATCTCAAGTTTTCTAGTCTAGACACGAAATCTTTTTATACTTGCACGTATCAAAACTACATAAGTAAAGCCACAACAAGCCAAAAAAACAAAAACAAAAAAAAAAAAGGAAGAAAGAAAAAGGCATACCCATAAGCCAAAAAGGGCAAACCCAAAAAAAAAAAAAAAAGCAAAAAAAGCAAGCTATTAATGAGGCCAAACATTCACAGATGACTCTGAAGGAGTTGCGTAAAAAAGAAAGGAAACCAAAAAGAAAGAAAAGAGATCCATTTGGCGCCAAGGCTCGAAAACGTCAAGTTAGTCATTGTTGTAGCTTTTGCGCCCAGAAAACGAAAGAAGGTATGGCAATGGAGCAAACCCATACACGGAAAAACGAGATCTCAGGATACCCAAATAATAAATCGATGATCAGAGAATAAGAAAAGAGATATTGTGTTATGAAATAGAAGATTAGCCATAAGAGAGATCTTGACCTGTCTGTATGTATTTTTGTATGAATCAGACACAGTATCAACGATGGATGGAGATTTGAACAACAAATGTTGTTTACACCCAAAGCTTCGAAAGCTCCTCCCTCCCTCTCTCTTCTTCTTCTTCGTTTGCGTTGCTTCTCCTCTCCGTCTGGTACACCCCAAGAGATATATATTAATATTATATATATATATATGTATACACAGAGAAACAATAAATAAATAAATAAATACAACAGCAAATGGGATACAAGCGAAGGGAGGAAGGATGACACAATTATTTATTTATTTATTTATTTTAAACCATTCTCTTTTCTTTTCAAATAGACAAAAGCAAAAAGAAGAATTTTGTTTTTTCAATTTTTAAAATGATTTATTTATTTATCTGTTTTTTTTTTCACTATGATAGTTGGGGTGTTAGGAGATCAGCTTTGCAGAAGTGATAACACACAACTAAAATACAAGTTGAAAAAATTTAGATAAAAAAAAAAAAAATAAGACACACAAAAGAATTAACGTAGTTTACCTTATTTAGGCTACGTTCACGGATAAGGTTGTGAAGAATTTCACTATGAAAAGGAGATTACAACTCACTTCTCTCTAAATACAAAGAGAGAACAAATGAACATTTCTCTCTCTTGAAATAGGAGAAAACACTCTCTCTAAATAATTTAAGAGAAAACAAGTGGGACACTAAGAGGAATTCCTAGGCTTGAATTCTTTCTTAGAAAGGAAGAAGATTTAGAATGTGATGATAAACAAGTGATGAATCCCTCCGTATTTATAGAACTTGAAAGGTGGTGTGAACACTATCTTTTACTATTGCTATTATGGTTGCTCTTTTCGCTATTACTATTGCGACTGCCCTTTTTATTATTCCTACTGTAGCTGTCCTTTTTACTATTCCTATTGCGGCTGCCTTTTCATTGTTCCTATTACAGCTAGTTGGTGAGTTGCAATTGTTGATTTGTTCAACACGTGGAAGCTAAATGGTCAAACTGCAAAGAAAATAGTACGTTGAATGTTTTATTTAAACGACAGTTGGAAACTTAATTACATAAATTTAATGGATCAACTAATCCTTTTTTTGTTAAGAAATTAACCAACTAATTATTATTATTTTTTGAAATAAAACTGATTCTAATTGTTTAAATTAGATCACAAGAATAAGGTACATTCATTAAGTGAAGCCCACCTGCCCCAACATATTTTCATTAGGGAAATTGACAGTACTAATTTGGCATCAAATGAATTTTTTATTAGTATTTTTTAAATTGATATTTATAATTGTGTCATAAATTATATAATAAAGAGTAACATAATTTGTGATTACAAAATTATGACTTTTTTAGAACTAATCGATACTCACAAATTCTGTGACACTTCGTCACACGAAATCAGAAAATATTATTAAAAAATTATTTTTCAAAATACCTCTAAAAAGATCATTTTAGTAAAAAATCCTACTATTTATGTTAATTTCCATTACACAATATTTTCCAATTTTGAAACAAGGAGTAAAAAGTTTTAAATTTTAATGGCTAGTTGCAAATTCCAAGAGAGTAGGGCCATATTCATAGGCTACAATTACCCATTTTCAACAACAACTAAACAAAAATACTGGAGTTTTCTTTTTCACTAAATGTATTAGGAGATCAGCTTTGTAGAAGCGACAACATACAACTAAAATACGCGCTGAGAAAATTTGGGTAAAATAAAAAAGATAAGATATACAAAAGATTTAACATAATTCACCTAATTTATGCTACATCTACGGACAAGACTGTAAAAATTTCACTATGAAAAAAAGATTACAACTTACTTCTCTCTAAATATAAAGAGAAAACAAATGAACTTTTTTCTTTTAAAATAGGAGAAAATACCCTTTCTAAATAATTTAGGAGAAAACAAGTGGGACACTAGGAGGAATTTCTAGGTTTGAATTCTCTTCTAAAAAGGAAGAGGATTTTAGAATAGGATGTCAAACAAGTGATGAAGTCATTTATATTTATAGAACTTGAAAGGTAGTATGAACATCACCTTTCACTATTGCTATTATGACTATTCTTTCACTATTGCTATTGCGGCTACTTTTTTTACTATTGCTATTGCGGCTCCCTTTTTTATTATTGCTATTGCGGTTGCCCTTTTCGTTGTTCTTTTTACGGTTGACTTTTTTACTGTTCCTATTATAGCTGGTTGATGAGTTATAATTGTTGTTTGTTCAACATTCTTCAACTTGAAGACTTGATTTTAATCATGTCTTCACACTTGAGAAATTTCTCTTTTTTTCATTTGTCAATTCTTCATGCTGCTTATGTATCTACTAGGCTATATGAGGATATACACTATTAGAACTTATTAGTATTGATTAGTTTGGTTAAAGTATCTCTTGGGTTCTTCTTGGTATGAATCTTCTTCATCTCCATACTTTCATCTTCTACTAATTCTCGAACAAAGTTATATTGAACACCTATGTGTTTTGTCCTGGGATGAAAAGTTGGATTCCTTGCAATATGCAAGGCACTCTAACTATAACAAAACAGAGGAATCTTTTCTTGTTTGTGCTCGAGCTCCTCCAATAATCTTTGAACCTAAGTAGTCTTTTTGCAAGCTTATGTAGCCGTCATATATTTTGCTTATGTTATAGATAAAGCCATAAAAGTTTACAGATTCAAAACTCAGCTTACAACTCCCCCTACAAGAGTAAACACATAACTTGTAGTAGATTTTCGTTTGTCAAGATCACTCACAAAATCTGAATCAACATAACCTCTGATAGTAAATTCTGATTCTCTGTAATATAATGCAACATCTGAGGTTCCTTTGATGTACTTTAGAATTCTCTTAACAGTATTTTAATGTTTTCTACCAGGATTCGTTATATACTGACTAACTGTTTCCACTGCTTGTGCATATCATAGAAATATTAGGTTTCCCACTGCTGATGCGTACAGTACTTAAGACTTTTCCATCATCTCTGTTTCATTGTTAGGATACATTCCGGAAGATAACTTGAAGTTAATAGGAAGTGGGGTAAAGATTGGCTTACAATCTTGTATATTGAAGCGACGCAGGATTTTCTTCAAATAATTCTTCTGAGAAAGCCAAATCTTCATGTTACATCTGTCTCGGTAAATTCGTATCCTTAGAATCTTGATTACGGATCCCAAGTCCTTCATATCAAATTCCTTAGCCAACAGTGCCTTTAATTCTTGGACTCTACTTTTGTTGGGGTCCACTATCAATATATCGTCCATAAACAACAATAAGATAATGAAATCATTATCTTCATCAAACCTTCTGATGTATATGCAGTGGTCTAAACTGAGTCTATTGTACTCAAGGCTTATAATGAAGAAATCAAATCTCTTATACCAACACCTCAGTGCCTGTTTGAGACTATATAGAGATTTGTTCAACCTGTAAACCAAGTTCTCCTTGCTTGTTTCAACAAAATCTTCTAGTTGGAGCATATAAATTTCTTCTTCAAGTTCTCCATAAAAAAAAAAGCAGTTTTCACATCTAGCTACTCTAGATGTAGGTCAAACGTAACACACATCACTAGAACCATTCTAACTGTTGTCAGTCGAACTACAAGTAAAAATATCTCGTTGAAGTCAATACATTCTTTCCGAGTATATCCCTTTACTACTAATCTCGCACGATACTGCTCCACTTGATCATTACTATCACGCTTGATCTTATAGACCCATTTGTTGCCAAAAGCCTTCTTTCCTTGTGGTATCGAAACAAGATCTCATGTCTTGTTCTTATGAAGGGCTTCAATCTCTTCTTGCATTGCTGTCATCCATAAGGATACATCCGAGCTTTCGGTAGCCTCATGAAAAATTGTTGGCTCTCCATTCTCTGTTAGAAGACAGTATGCAATGTTGCTCTTAGTGACATAATTCGAGTGCCATGCCAGTGGTCTTCTCTCACGAGTTGACCGACGAATTTCAGAAGCCTCTTCTCAACTGGTTCTTCTACTTTGTGCTCTGGTCTTGCTTCAGAAGAATCTGAATATTCAACAATATTTTCTATCTAAACTATAGTAGTTTCTAGTATACTATCGTCTCTCTTTTGTTGTAGTTTATTCTATACAAATATCACATCTGTGCTCATGATAATCTTATGGGCAATGACTATGATACCACTGTTAGGAGATCGACTTTGTAGAAGTGAAAACACACAGCTAAAATATGAGTTGAGAAAATTTGGGTAAAATAAAAAAGATAAGGAACATAAAAGATTTAACGTGGTTCACCCAATTTAAGTTACATCTACGGACAAGACTGTGAAGAATTTCATTATGGAAAAGAAATTATAACTTACTTCTATCTAAATACAAGAAGAAAACAAATAAACTTCTCTCTCTTGAAATAAGAAAAAACATTCTCTCTAAACAATTTAGGAGAAAACAAGTGGCACACTATGAGGAATTTCTAGGCTTGAATTCTCTTTTAGATAGAAAGAAGATTTTAAAATAGGATGCTAAATAAATGATGAAGCCCTCAATATTTATAGTACTTGAAAAGTGGTGTAAACATCACATTTTACTATTGTTATTACGACTGTTCTTTTCGCTATTACTATTGCAACTGCCATTTTCACTGTTCTTAATGCGGCTGACTTTTTTACAATTTCTATTACCGCTAATTAGTAAGGTGCAATTGTTGTTCAATAAAATACATACCGTTTTTTTCAAACCAAACACCTAAAATGTCCTCATATTTCTCTCTCTCTCTCTCTCTCTCATCATTTGGGCCTACCAGTGTGAGTGCCTAAAAGGAATTCTCCTCCCGTCATTCATGGTCGAGCGTGTTCATAAATTTTTTTCTCTTCTCCTCCTTATTGAGATCTACTGCTGTTCAGGAAGATATCTAACGTTGTTTCGTTGAACTTAGTAACATATAAAACTTTCAAATCATGATGAAGTGATGTCTTGATCGATCATGCTGTCGGAATCGTTGCCGAAAAGAAGTTGTTGACAGAGAAGAAGATTGAAAACACCACTACTGTCTTTGATGGAGCTTACAATATTGTCAAGAAGTAAACAACTAGCTTACAACACTGTCAAAAAGTAAACAACACGTTTACATTATTGTCAAGAAGTAAACAACATGTTTTCAATACTGTCAATAAATAAACAACTAGTTAAAAAAACTGTTAATTAAGAAGTAAAGACCACGTTTACTACACTGTCAAGAAGTGAACAAACTCAACAAAGACCCACGTAGCAAAGAGAGACTGAGCACAAGGAAAGAGAGTGCAACGAAGAAAGAGAAAGCAAAGCGAAGAAAGAGAGCACGAAGGCAAGACTGCGCGAAGAGAGAGGAAAGAGCGGAAACAAATAGAGACTTGAGAGCGGGAGAAAGAGAGAGCAACAAAGTGTAGCATAGAGGAGAACGGCGTTTGAGGGAATATACCAAGGGCAAAATAGGCCCCAAAAAAACCAATTACAAATGCGTATCAAACTATTAAAAAGAAAAAAAAAAATGGCAAGTTTGATATACCGAGCCCAACAAGGGGCACTAGGTCTAATTTGCACGCTAGTGTACCGTTTAAAGATTTCAGGCCCACCCAAACACCATCTATGGCCTAGTAATCAAACAGGTCCATGGTGGTGAGTAAGCAGGAGAATCGTTGCCAGGTATTGTGCTCGTCATATTTCGTCATCTAGTATCCAACCAAAACATTTTTCTAATCGTCTCTTTCCGATTATCAGAACGTGATACTCTCATAAAAGAAAAGTTCATAGGATATAGTATATTGCTAGCTGGATTTTAAACGAGTGTTGAATTTAACCTTCACTGCACTTGGATTAGTTCAAATTGGGACAAATCCATATGCTTAGCAACAAAACACGTTTTCATTCCAAGTGATGTCAAGAGGAACCGAAATATGCCAGATTATGCGTTACAGATACATTGTAGACCTGTAAAGATATATCTAAAACATTCAGAGAGGGGGCGACATAAACAAGTATGACTCGCAAGTCACAAGACTCACAACTAATGCACAAGGAATAAAAAATAAAACATCTTTTTCATTTGGCAGATGCACCAAAACATGTAGTATCAGTTCACCTTCCTATAATTTTTCTCATCCACCAGATAATCCAGGATACTGGCAGAAGAAAATGAAGCAGAATAAACTTGTTCAACATTGAAAAATGTAATCAGAAAAACCTTAAAGGTAGCTGAGCATACATAGGAGGACATCTAATAAATTTCATGATCCCCCCCCCCCCCCCCCCCCCAAAAAAAAAAAGAAAGAGTACCTAAAACTCCATTCCCTATTTCTTTCCGGGCACTCAAACTTGGGTTGGGTACACAGAATAGTATTTCCATCCAAATCAAATACTAGTTGATCCACAAATGTTAATAAAGCAATATTGTACTTAGAGTGCCCATAACTAAAGACCTAAATCATGTGATGTCACTGTGTAACTCAATCTTCCATCAAAATTCACTACATAGTAAAGGTAGAAAGGAATCAAGGGTGATCGAAATCTAAGCCTTGTTTGTTTCATAAATCCATTACATAAGTTCTCTCAACAGCCAGAAATAGCCCAAAAGCACAAAACTAGTTTAATACAATAACTAAGAAAATCCATAAAATAAAATAAAACTAATAGGTATGTAGAAACAGATCTCCGAACCATACTACGTCGAATCGACTAATAGGCAGCGACCCATTACAGAAAACCCGAAATTGGAAGCTGGGTTGGGCGAGTAGCGTTGTGATGGGATCAAACCGGGCTGAGGAGCTGAGAAAGATGGGGCTTAGGCTCAGAGTTCATGCCGATGATGATGACCAGAGGAATAAAACCGTAGTGAACGACGACTTTACCCTTCTTCAAGGTCCAGTTGGTCCACTCCTTCACCACCTGTGCGGTTGATTGCTCCTCCGAGCCCTTGGATCCCTTGCTCGTCGTCTTGCCCTTCCCCTTTAGACTAACCCTCGACGCCATTGTTTTTGGTTTCGAGTTCTAAAAACCCTAAAGATTAAGAATCTATTTGCTGGGCGGTAATGAAGTCTGCACCTTTTCCTTATAAGTTGTGGTTATACAAGTCGCTAATCAACCCCCTTAATCACCACCGTCCACGGGTTGTCCACGTGTCACAAAGTCACGTATCTGATTGAGTGACGTCATAAATTACTTTTCAAGCAACCTAAGGGGGGGGGGGGGGGAACTGTATAAAGTTTACACTTGGGAACTTATTAAAGCGTTTATTTTAGGTCTGAATTTATGCCTTTTTGGTAAAGAGTTGATAGAAGAATAAAATCATATGCCTTTCTGAATATAAAAATTAAAATAAAATAAAATTTTCCAAAATTAACAACAGAATAACATTCTTTTAACTTATGGCTACCATGAGATTAGGACAATAAAGCCGAAAGCCCAAAATTTGATGGATCAGCTCGAAAAAAATCTGACTCATATTTAGTCCGGGCTCGATGAAATTCGAATTCGATTATTCTTAGGACCAGGTTTAGGAGCTTAGTATTTTTTCACATGAACCCGATTTGAAATCCAGCTCAAGGCTCGAACTTGAAACTCGAACTCAAAATCGATCTAAAAGATCAAAAAATCTGAAAAAATTACTAAAATTTAAAAATAAAAACCCAAATTAAGCTCGAAATTTTAAAGAAGATATATTTATTTTAAAGAAGACATATTTCTTAATTGTTTTCTATTAAAATCATTCAAAAACTAGCCTCATTTTTTTGTTTTTTTTGTATTTGTTATGTCATATTTTATTTTGATTTTAAAAACTTAAAAGTTTCACTTGACCCTAATATAAAACTCAAAACTCAATCCTAACATCGAGCCCGAAGGAGCAGAGAAATCTAAGCCTGACCTAACCCGAAATATTATGAAACTCGAAGCGCCCGACCCAACCAAACTCAAAAAAGTGGGTTTGAATTGGGCTTGGACGGCCCATTTACACCTCTACATGAGATTTGTAACCATATAATAAGGTATCTTCGGGGGCCTAGTCTATAAAACACTTAGCAGTAGTAGGTGCAGCAACTCCAGTAACTAGTGAAATTTTACAAGTTTGTATGTTCTTATGTTTGTTATACAAACAATATAGAACTTCCAATGTCATTTCTATATAATTGCTCAGTTTTAATATCACTAAGGCTAAGCATAAAATCACCATTTAGTAAACATTATCTGTCTCACATACTCGCTCAGTTTTGACTATAATTGGATAATGTAAAATATTTTTTTTCCAATTCAAACCCTAAATTGAAAAAAGAAAATAAGTAACAAAAAAAATCTTTCAACCTGCCCTCATTATCTTCTTCTTTTCCGTTCCAACTTGGCTCCAAATTCATCTAATTTGACAAGTTTGTATATTCGTATACTAATTTTTCTGTCACTTGGCTATTTGACCCTTTCATCGAGTCTCAGAAGAGCCCTGCTCAAGACCCTCTGCCCTCTGGTGCTTTGGATCACAGGAGGCCCCGGATGCAGTAGTATTTGTCATATTCTTACAAAAAGCCAAAAAGCCAAAAAGCCTTACAAGTAAAACTACAGTTCACCCTCAACATATCTAACTTGGTTTTTATTCTATATGACAAAGCGGCCAAAACAGGTTGCCATGGTGAACATGTGAATGTAGGTCCAAGCAATGATCAGTCCTTGATGCTATCGAAGAGATGAGGCAAAAAATTTATTGGCTTTTATTAGTGGGAAAATCTTGTCCCTAAATTGTATTAATTACGAAATATTGAAGATTAGAAGACTGAGCATTTGAATTTGCAGCTTATCAACAACATAAATTTTGGTGCAGATCCTGGAGCAGTACTGTGCTAAAGCACTGCCTTCGCCAAAGGGCTTTGTATATACAAGTATAGAGCTCGAAGAAGATATCTTATAGATATCTGCATTGTACTATCTTTCACTCTTTGCGCTGGTGTGCTAAGACTAACTGCAGATACACAAAAAGAAGTTCACATATAGGTGAAAGTTGTTTTGTTTGTTTGCTCCTCAAAACTAAGTAAAATGTTTCAAGTGATTCATATATTCCCTTGTGTAACAGCTACCCTCTATCTGTATGTTTATCTAGACAGACTGTCTTTCTTGAATTCTCGATTAATGTATCCAAAAATGTCATTTCTTGAAATTTGTTCCACTATTTGCTTTCTATTTTGAGGAGTCACTGAGTAAAACTGCTACTCTTAGTTTGCATCTGATCTGATGAGTTGTAGTTGTATGCATTGCCCAGCACATATATATATATTTTAACCATCAATTAAATTCAGTACCCATCATGGGACCTAACGTAATCAATGGTATTGTTAGCCTTTTATTCCCAAATATTGGCGCATTTCATATACATATATGTTATATGTGTGTAGAGAGATAAACAAGAATAAGTGACTTTTCTCATTGGTCTTTCCGTTAAGAGTTAGAGACTGTTGATAATCGTTTTCTTAGTCGATTATTTGTTGTTACAAGTAATGTTTTGTGCAGCACATTCCACCACCTGCCATGAATGAAAGAGTTGCTTCCAAGACTTGCCTTGCTAATTCTAATTTTAAATGAAAAAATTAATTAGCACTGAAAAGTATTGGTAAATAAACTGACTATTTGTAGTATATACACAAAATTAAATCAATTTAAAAGGATTACACATGTCTCTTGCTTTAGATGTTCAACCATAATGATAAAAAAAATATTGTCATGTAATCTAATAGTTTCAAACGCACAGAAAAAGTCACTGCTTAAATAAAAAATAATAACAAATAAGGTTTTGACCAACCCGCCTTTGTTGCATCACAATCGTCAATAAGACAAATTTTGGTAAATACTACAACTATTTCATATTCGTAGAAAGTTTTTTTCGTGTAACAAAACAAACGGTAACGTAATACGGTCATTAACGTTTTTTTTTTAATTATTTTAAATAAAATTTAACTAATAATTTCTATTTATTATAAATTAAAGTAAAATATGTAATAAATTTATATAAAAAAAATAATTAAAAATAAAATATCTTTTGATCCTCACAGATCGTGGAGCCAACTTTCAAAAGGAAAAATCCTACACAAAAGGGACATTTTAGACAGCACACGCGGCATTATCACTAACCATTCAAAGAATACAATTAAAATGGTCTTTAAATTCATAGGGATATTTATTTAATTTTTTTTGTATATTATATTATTATTATTATTATGGGTATAAGAAAAGGTGTTGTATATTAACGGAGGCTTGTTCCAGAATTAAGGCCTGCCAGAGAAAAATAAGAGTGAGGGAGGAGACGCACGAAAGAAAAAGCTTAATTGGTAAGAAAGAAAGTTATGATGATTTTTTCAATTCCTCTCTTGTGTTCTGACCCCACACTTCTTTTACTTTTTAGATTCACATTTCATATCAATCTCAATCTAAAGCTCCAATCCTTTTTTATTATTAGCTAACAGCTCCTTATTCTGAATTCTGGGTTGGAACTATTTGCTTTGTTTTGGCTCAAGCTTTGCTTCTAATTTTTCTGATAAGGGAAAAGAAGTAGACTTTCAGGTAGATTTGTTGGGTTCAGATTCATGTAATTCAAATATTTCTTGTTTTTGCACGTTGAAATTGCTTACCATCTTTGTTTAATGCCTCATTGTATTCTCCGAAGTTGTAGCTTTTACTGTTTTGTTTTTGAGATGTACTGATGTTATTTTCTATTCATTTATTTAGTTATCATTTGGGTAGAAATGAAACTTCGTTTTTAATGTTTGGCCAATGAATTCCCTTGTACCCATCTTTTCAGATCTGGGATATCGTTCATGTTGTCTCTTTTTCTCTTTATGGTCTTATCCATCAAAGTTATGTGCTGCCCTTTCAGCTGCAGATCGTAATTTTTCATTATGGTCAATTCATTGCGTACAGACAGATCAATCTTCATGAAATTGAGTTAAAAACAAAAACAAATATTGGGTTTTATTATTATTACTATTATTATTGGAAGTTATTGCTCTGATTGGTATGTCCTCTGATTTATGTCACTCGTTTCAGGATTCTGTGTCTCCTCTTCTATCGAAGGCTCGGACCATGGACTACGAGAGCAACAATTGGATATTGGATGGGGTTTACAACTTCCCACATCTCTTTGGTGGTCTAATGCTCACGGCCGCGTTGTTGGGATTGTCCACCAGCTACTTTGGCGGAATTGGGGTTCCTCATCTGCCTTACTTGTGGTCCGATTTGGGGATTTTCTATAAGAAGAAACGCGAGAAGAAGCGCATTCGGGTTTATATGGATGGCTGTTTTGATCTCATGCACTATGGCCACGCCAATGCCTTGAGGCAAGCCAAAGCTTTGGGTGACGAGTTGGTTGTTGGGGTTGTCAGCGATGAGGAGATCATTGCCAATAAGGGTCCACCTGTTTTATCCATGGAAGAGAGGTACTTGTTCATTCGTTGTTTCAGGCCCTGTTTTCTTTGAATTCTGATTCTCTTGTTAAGAAACAACGGATTCCCTCTGTTATCTTCTTGTAGAATATCAAAACATTCTGCTTTAATATGAATTGAGCTGTGGCCCGCGGCTGCTGTAAAAGTGCGCACAAAATGCTTTTACTCAGCTGCTGTATTTTTGATACCATGAAAATTTCGTTGTTATCGTTTGTGGACTTCTTTGGCTTGGAATGTCTATGTCTAAGATGATCACTTCCAGCAATATAACCAAGTACTTTTTTGGGACTAATTTTGAAGTTCTTTTTAGGCTGGTTCTTGTTAGCGGGTTAAAATGGGTGGACGAAGTCATAGCCAATGCTCCTTATGCGATTACTGAGCAGTTCATGAATAGACTCTTTAATGAGCATAAGATTGACTATATCATACACGGTGATGATCCTTGCTTGCTTCCAGATGGAACTGATGCTTATACCTTGGCAAAAAGAGCTGGCCGTTACAAGCAGATTAAACGCACTGAAGGTGTCTCCAGCACAGATATTGTAGGTACTATGATTCTCTTGATCTCTTTTAGAACCATGGTTTTTCAGTCTCCTTCAAGATTTAATTTGAGAAGTTAAAGCTCTTTTTCTGTTTGATATTTCGTCATCCATTAAGAGTTCAATTTGAATTTTAAAGCATTCTTTGTTTGCACATATATGATTAGTTGTTTTACTTGAGGTATATGCTCAGTGTCTCTAGGTCTGAATCCATTTGATGTGGTTACTTTTTAAATTTTGCATATCAAGAATCCCTTTTACAAAATTTTTATAATTACTTCCATGTAGGAAGGATACTTTCCTCTACAAGTAATAATAAAGTACGCGAAGATCATAATGGTACGCCGTTGAAGGGACCTCATAAAGAAAGTCAATTAAAGGCTGCCCATTTATCTCAATTTCTACCAACATCCCGACGAATTGTGCAATTCTCTAATGGAGAGGTATTTTTGTACTTTCATAGTTGTAACACCGTATTTACAAGTTATGTATATGACTTCTTAAACTGTAATTTGGGGGTAATGGTGTTCTAGTTTATTCAGTTTTGTAATATGGAGGAAGTTAATGGAAGTGTTGACATGAGATTGGTGTGTTTTTATTGTCCTAGTCCGATATGTATAATCATTCGGATTTATAAGACACTTATAAAATCTTACCATTTTCACATAAGTATGATTATGTGTTTGAGTTGAGCAGCTATACAGCTATTCAGTGTGACGAAAACAACACATCATTTGCTATTGCACATTTAGCATAGTGACACAATTATGTTCAAATTTTCTTCATAAGGTCTTATTTTAAAACTCTGGTTTAAGAAGGAAGGAAATGACGATTTCGTTTATCCATTACTCCTTGTTGGCTTTCTTCTTCTTAATGACATATCTCATCTATTTTTAGGGACCTGGACCTAATGCGCGTGTAGTGTACATTGATGGAGCGTTCGATCTTTTTCATGCAGGACATGTTGAGGTATGCTTTTCTCTTTCATTCCTTCAACTCCCTTTTTCATTTTTTTATCTTTTATACAAACTTAATATTGATTGAAACTTTTTAGTCCACTTTCCTAGACATCCATTTGGTTACAAATCTGAAGTCAATGTCTTGCAACGAAGAGGTGGAATTCTGTACCCCTCCTTGGTCTTTGCCAGGTTTTAAGATAGTGTACTCTGTTGATGATTGGTCACATATTCATTTCTGTTTCACTATAGCTATTGGTTTTGGTTCTTACTTGCAAGTGGTTAGTCTGTTAGGAGGCCTTTATTTAGGAGCATGAGTTTTACAGCTGCTCTAATCAACTCTGTGTTGCCGGAAGTCATCAAATGCACGAAATTCTCTAGGAACATCAGAATAGGTTCCATCACAAGTATGAGGAAAAAGACAATATCTTCCTCTTGGTTGGTGCCAAGAGAAGATTCAGATAAGCATTGAAATCACAGAGCTCACAGAATATCACAATATGGTAATTAGCTAGTTCTAACGTAATACCAAATTCCAACCTTTGTTCGGTGAGACTTAGAGCCCACCATGTTAGATTAGGTAACCACTGCTTGTGTAGTTCCATTTTGTGGAGTCTTATGTCTGTAACTTCAGCTTGGGTAGAAAAAGATGAAATCTCCAGACCTTGTTCTTGACTTTTTATTGTGCTTTGTTTTCTTTGATTTCCCCTGTCCGTACTCAGATCCTGAAGACTGCTGGGCAACTTGGAGATTTTTTATTAGTTGGTCTTCATGATGACCAGACTGTGAGGTATGTCCCTTCCCTTCAATTGATTTGAAATTCATATTTTGATTGGTGTTTATGATCAATGGAGCTCTTGGTTTCCTTTCAATATAAGATCGTAGTCCGGTGTCTTAGTGAACAAAGGGGAATATGTAAAGAAAAACAAGATAACACAATTACCACGATCTGCATGCAGTGAACACAGAGGGAAGCACTATCCAATCATGCATTTACATGAACGCAGTCTTAGTGTACTGGCTTGTCGTTATGTTGATGAAGTCATCATTGGTGCACCCTGGGAAGTTACAAAGGATGTGGTGAGTGATTATACTTTGACATCAGCATCATTTTAGCATTGTATTGTCTCCGGAAGAGACTTCGCATCTGTAAACAAAACAAACTGCTTTCTCACTCTTCATCCCTAAGAAAATTTAATTCTCAAACATGGTTTCTTATCTATCTGATTAATTGCACCTAAGACCACTTCATCTCTTAAACTTGGGAAAGGACATCTGGCAGTAGTTGTCTTATTACTACTAAAATCTTCATCTCCGCATACCCATTACCTTCCTCTTCCTCCAGCATCTATGACTCATTGCCGTGTACTGAGACAGTACAACTGTTATCTTCATTGCATGGTTTATATATATTGCATTTGTATATATGAATTCTTGCATCTGAGGCCTGTATTATTGATTGCAGATAACGACTTTCAATATCTCTTTGGTTGTACGTGGGACAATTTCTGAGAGCAATGTTTCGTTGACGGTAAGTTGGAAGACTTTTAAGCTGCAATGTTCACTATTAAAGTCCGCTTTATAACAGTAGCTTATTCAACAAATTAATTTTGATGCAGGAAGAATTTGATCCATATTCTGTTCCCAAGAGCATGGGAATTTTTCAAACACTTGAAAGCCCAAAAACTATTACCACAACATCTGTAGCCCAGAGGATAATGGCAAACCATGAAGCTTATACGGTATATCATATTGCTCATCTTGTTTTGGTTGCATTTAGCCTTCAGAGATAAAGGAGGAGAGTGCAAATTGTTCAGCTTTCAGTCTTTAATGGAAGAAGCTGTAACCCTTGTTGCCATTGACCATCTCGTCACTTTCTTTATGTTTGGTGTGAAACCTTTCTTTAGAGTTTGTTATCCAGTACTCTCCAAGATATCCCAATTTGACGTGCTTTCTTTTGTGCGCATGTTTTAGCGCGATATCTTTTTCTTGTTAAGTTAACAGAGTGATAAACACCTAAGAGAGTTTTGCTAAAAGGGGTTTTGTCTATCTTTTCTTGGATGCAGAAACGCAATGCCAGGAAGGCGGAGAGCGAAAAGAAATACTATGCAGAAAAGAAATATGTATCAGGTGACTAGCCAGTGACGCCCATATGAAAGTTTTCAAGTTGAGGGTCTAGCCATTTAATTCATTTACGAGAGGCCTGCTATTGTTGAAATAGAAGTTCTCCATAGGTTCTGTTGCTTTTTCTCCCTTTTAAGGGAGAGATCGAATCACATAGAAGCTTACATACCTTCATCAGACCTCGATGTAGCCTTTCTTTGTGCCAACATTTTGATGTAACTTGACTAGGCATTAGAAAGACAAACATCCTAATAATATTTCAGTGTCATCAAATTCTCGAAATCAGGATTGTATTGTAATGAAATTATGTAGTGATCAATCGTTTCAGATTTCATGGCTCACTATTTATTTCCATGTTTTTCCTTGGCCAATTGTGCTATAGCAGTTATTTGCTTCGTTGTCACAGCAGGGCAACCCCCAACGCGCTTGTACTTCCCTTTTTTTTTTTCAATTTTTTTTTAGAAATTGACCTGATGGGCATATTCAAAAAATGACCAGAGTACAGTATTGCCTGCCCATTTAACCGGTCGAGTTAAACAGGTATAAGCATTTTGGGTAGAGTCAATCAATTATGGGACATAACAAATATCAATCTCTTGAGAAGAAAGAAAATTTCTACGTTGCTATTTTAGTATTAACAATCTTTCTCTACGAGTTCCCATCTTTGAAGGAAATTACTTCCTTCCGAGGCAAATGCCATGAAAAAAACATAATGGGGAGCTCCTCTACGGCTCCCAAATATCCTTCCTACATACCCAAAACAATGGGAGAATATCATATTCCAAACTAGAGGCTACGCTAAGCTCGTACGCGTTCACTGGAACCATGTGATGGGCGTGGACGTGTTGTGGGGAGGCTGAGGCACCATGCAGTGTTGTTGGTACCCTTGAGGAATGCCCTCACCAGCTCCGCTCATCCGGCATACGAGTCATATGCCTTGTTGAACCAATTGCGGCTTGTTGTTGGAGTCGTCCTCAATCTCCATGGTATCCTCCTCCATCGACTCCAGAGGAGCCTCAGCCGGTATTTGAGAAGCCTCGGTTCCCGAGGTTGGAGGAATCAGCTGGTACGGTGGCACCCAAGGAACTACAGCTAGACATTCATTCCAAGCCGCTATGTCATCTCGATTTGATCTCTTCTGGTTGCTTGTCCCCCGGATTAAAAGATCTGCGCATCATCACCAGTTGGCAATTAGAGTCAAAACCCAGAACTTAATTTTCGATCTTTTTCTTTGTGAAACTTTATCAGACAATGGGTAAGCATTATACAATTCAAAGTAAGAATGCCCATTATCGCATTTGCTAATTTAAATAAACTGAATCAATTAAAGAAGAGGAGAAGAGAGGTTTACCGTTGAAGCCAGAGATGAAGTTGGAATCAAGAGAGAGGGAAATATTAGGTGAGTTATGAAAAATTGGGGAATTGAGAGGCTTGACGAGAACAATTGCTTTGTCTTTGTCATCATGGGGATGGGGATCCCTGTGATCGTGAATGTGATTGTGATTGTGATTGTGATTGTGATTGTGATTGTGATTGGGTAATGGGTCTGGAACAGAGTCGAATTCCTCGATGAGAGGACCACTAGTGCCTCTTCCAGTGGCCATGGAAGAGAGGAAAGAGATGACTTCAGGCTCCTCCTCCTCCAAAATTGATGGCAATTCCGCATCCTAAAAGTCAAATTTAATTGGGACAAATTTAGTGAGAAAATTAAAAATTTGATTTTGACCATTATTCTACAAAAGCTACTAGAAGAAGAAGAAGAAGAAGAAGAAGAAGAAGGGGTTTAGTAGAGGTAGTACCAAACGGCGAATCTTTCTGGCGGGAGAAGAGAGAGAGAAGTCGGAGAAATCATGGCTGACTTGGTGAAGGTCCTCCGCCTCTTTTCTCTTTAGTTTTAAATGGGACATATTAAAAATTTGACTTTGACCATTATCCTACAAAAGCTAGAAGACGAAGAAGAAGAAGAAGAAGAAGAAGAAGAAGAAGAAGAAGAAGAAGAAAGGGTTTAGTAGAGGTAGTACCAAACGGCGAATCTTTCTGGCGGGATAAGAGAGAGAGAATTCGGAGAAATCATGGCTGACTTGGTGAAGGTCCTCCGCCTCTTTTCTCTTTAGTTTTAATTGGGACAAATTAAAAATTTGATTTTGACCATTATTCTACAAAAGCTACTAGAAGAAGAAGAAGAAGAAGAAGAAGAAGAAGAAAGGGTTTAGTAGAGGTAGTACCGTACCAAACGGCGAATCTTTCTGGCGGTAGAAGAGAGAGAGAAGTCGGAGAAATCATGGCTGACTTGGTGAAGGTCCTCCGCCTCTTTTCTCTTTAGTTTCGCAGCTCTCATCATAGCTCCCATGGTCTCCATTCCCATGAAACCCACCATCCTCCAATTCACAACCAAAACCCACTTTCTTTCTTTCTTTCTTTCTTTTATATTCCGATCAAAACCAGAAAGAGAGAGAGAGAGAGAGAGAGAGAAAAGCCCTAAATTAATAGAGAGAGCGAGCGAGCAAGATGTATATAGATATAGATATATATGTATGTGTGTGTGTGTGTTTGGAAGACTGAGTTGGATGAAATGGAATCTGGGAATCTCGACCGTTTATTTCTGATTAAAAATACAATAAGAAACTACAAGTTTACAACTTGATGTATTGTAAAACTTTGGAGCAACAGAAAAGAATACGTGTCGATGTAGATGTTTCCAGACTAACCCACCTCTCTCTCTCTCTCTCTGGACTTCTCCAGAAGCCAATATGCACATGTATATAATATTTTATAGAAGACTCTCTTTTTTTTCTTTTTTCATAAAAAAAATTAATAATAATATAAGAATTAAAAATATTAGGAATAAGATGATACGAATATCAGGACCTCAATTTCACCTAATAAAGTTGGGGTGCTGCGATACATGCGTAAATAACGGTGTGAGACAATGTAACGGTGATTTGATGTTTAATGGGATCCGGTAAATTTGTAACTGACTGCCTCCCACTCATCATCAGTTAATTTTAATCCATTTATATAAAATGATTTTTCTTTAAAAAGTCTAATAATAATACACTCATATATTAATATTGATATTGTTTGAGTTATTTCATATCGTGTTAGCTATATAATTTCGGCGTTAAATACTTTATTTGAATGTATTTTTTAGTCTTTTATTAAATTACAATTTAAGCTAAAATTAAAATTTTCAATAAAATTAATATTAATTTTGATTTTGATTTTTTTTTTTCCTAATATATTTAGATTTTTAAAAAGATTTTAACAGAATGTTTAATAGATTCAAGATATCGATTCCAAACGATATACCAATAGAATAGATAAATTGATGAGTCCGATAATGAAATATCTCAGTACGAAATTAAATGGTTAATAATATATGAATGATATAGTATAACAATAATAACGAAAACCGACCAATCGCGTTCCGTGCGTTTACATCCCTATACGATGCTTTCTCTGGTCAGACCAAAGTCACTTGGTTATTTATGAGTTATGACCATCACTGTTGCTATTGGTTCAGGAAAAGCATTTCTTCTACCTCTACTCACCCTTGCCGCTTATGTTGTTGCCAATTGCCTTTTTCCCATCTCGCCCCACATTTTCATGCCATCATTCCCCTTCTTTTTTTTTTTTTTTCCATTTGACAATAAATTGAAACTTTTAAACCTGACACCACAATCCATATGTCAATCAATTAATTACAAAGTGTGAAAGAGCGCACATTTAGCAATCCTTATAAACAATATGCCTTTTCCTATTAAAAATTAAAATTACTTCGTAAAACAAGTCATGCTGAAAACACTTCATTCGAATTATGAACCACGCAAATCCTCCGTAAGAAAAAGAAAGATTCTATACATGGCTATGGGACACAAGTGGAAACCTTTGATTTTGAGCATTGTAATCTCATCACTAAACAAACATTCCCTTACCTCATTCTCTTTAACAACATAACATGTGCTATTCAAATCTCTTAGCTTATCCTGCTTGACACCTTTTTCTAACTTATATTCTCTTCTATAAAATATTTGTATCTAAAGACAATAAATTAAAATAATAGACGAATCACATACCCATATACAAAAATAATAATAATAATAATAATAATAATAATGCATTGACATCAACGTTATAGCAATTCTGTACACTTTAGCTGCCACAAATACGATAAAAACAGCGACATATTATTCAGATAATCTCGCTATTTACCTTTTTATTGGCGCACTGAAATCTGACTAAGATGGTTTTGCTACAAAAAGAAAGAAATAATACTTCTACAGCCTTCCTCTACACAACTAGGATAGCTGATGTTATTCTATAATGGCTCTTCGGAGTCGCTTCAAACTCTCACAACAGTTGAACACAAGGATTTTAATATGCTCAAGAATTTTGAGCTAAGCATCTACATCTGGTGTGAGTAACAGAACGATGGAAGAATAACTTAGCATAGGGTACATATTTGCTTCGAAGAAGTGAGCATACTGTCTTAGCGCAATATCCCTTCCTGGGAGATCAACGGAGAGGACATCATACGGTGCAGGCTTGCCAGTGTCGATCAAGGGCTCCCATCTGTGTCCAGGCCGCTCTGGTAGTGAAATGGTAACCGGTAGATGACTGGCATTAAAGGCAACGTAGATTTCTCCCTTCATCGAATCTTTCTGTGTTCATATTTGTACCAAGGCTCAAATTCCAGCCAAAGGATAACATAACAAGAACACAAAGAAAAAGACAAATAAATCCCAAGCCAAGATTGGAACCTCATTTTGGTGACCTCATGCTCGCTAAGAAATATGAACAATGCAGGCCTTTGCAGTTTTTCCAATCGACATATTAACCTAAATGCACTTATCTTTCTTGACCAAATTTAGTATAGCAAGCTAAATTTAACAACAAATTATAAAACTAACGTCGAGTTGAGAGAACCAACACCATTATTAAAATTTAAGAGTACAATGTGGAAGGTGAAATAAGAGAACATACCAGGCTGAAGGCCACAAAACGGCTTGTCTCAGACCAGTCTGGCACTCCAGGAGCATGACCATGCCACTGCAGCCTCTCAGCGGTAGGAAAGTCTTCTAAGCCAAGTGACTCACATTCCCTGCAAGATCATAACTCGCATGAGGTGGAACAAGGTCAACCAGAAAGCTAGGAAAGTGCAATCCATAATCTCAAGGTAATTACTGCCGGAATTTCGTCACAAGGCAACAAAATCTGAAGAAGTCCGACGAGGATTCTTCCTTCTTATCCCACCGGAAGTAATTGATCTGCAGCCCATTCACAGTCAGAATTGACAATTGGGATTGGTCAAGCGTAGAGAAGCAGCAGGGTTTAGAGAATCACATAATTATCGTGGCAATATGTATTGTTGTTTCCCCCTTTTGTATGACCATATTCATCACCCATATAAATCATTGGAACACCCTGCTCAACGAAAAATAAAAATAAAAATCAGAATGGATGTGTAATGTGCTGCATTCAAAATATATTCTGTTGCAGCAGCATCGCAGATAATAAAAGTTCATGTTGCAATTCTCTTCCTATATTTTAATTAAATCAATAAATAACTCTAGTGGAAAAATAAACTTTACAAGTTCTAACAGGGGACTTGACGTAGTTCTGAAGAAAATATATAAGTAGGACACCGATAAATAGTATCCAGTTATAAATTGATAGAAAGAGAATGCTAAATGCACTCCCTTTTACACCCTTCAATCTCACTATTTGAGATGTGGAATAATTTGCTATATTATTAAAATGTGAAACTGAATAGTGGAATCCACATGTCAAACATTGAGTTTAGGAGTGTGAAAGAGAGTGCATTTAGCATTCCTCTTGATATAAAAAGGTGCGAAAGTGATTTGACTTCAACTGAGAGCAGAAATTGAACCTTACTTGAGAAACCATTAGGCAGAGGAAAAAATTCCGCATCTGTCGCTCCCTTAATTTCTTCACGGAAATGCTCACAAACTCTCCCTCCTGTTTGTTCCCAGGACCACCAGAAAAGAAGAAAGGAATTATACATCTCTGTTCGTTATTCTAGTTCTTGTCTTTCTTGTTTTTTTTTTTTTTTCCTTCAAATGTCTGTATGGTTTCAAGTTTTGCAGCAACAAATACACACCCCATCTTTACAGACACAGAGATATACCTGTCCACAGTTCCAGCTATTATTATGACTCTCTCCGTCATTGTTGTCTTCTCCATTTGCCAAGTTATGTTTGTTGTTATAGGTAACCAGATCCTCCAAAGTAAAACCATCATGTGCACAGACAAAATTGATACTATTCCATGGTTTCCTTCCTCCATCCTACTCCAAGGATTTCAAAGAAGGATTTCAGCTACAAAAGAGAAGAAAGACCCTAGAAACATGCTAAATTAAACATTTCGGCAAAAAGTAACTGATGGAGACAAACAAATTTAATTCACTGAAGCAAGAACGTGTGAAAAATTTCTCTCGGGAAACAATGACGTGACGGAAGGTCCGAAAAACCAGAGAGGAGTTATTTGGAGACAAAAACAAACAATTGAAATTACCTGGTATAAATTAGGGCTCCCACAGAGGCATTCAGCAAAAGCTCCGGAAAAACCATCTGTACCCTTTATAAACTGCCGCACTGTGTCTCGATACTGTAATTGAAAGTTCAAAAGACACATCGTAGCACCATGTGAAATCAAACATTGTATGTGGAAATTTAATATTCCAAACTTGGTGGTTCCTCAATCGAAAGGGAAAGTGTGATCCCCATCATTTGAAACATTGCATGTTTTACAACTCATCGCGTTTTCTTTTGTTCTACAGTTGGAATGATAAATACTTCAGATAGTAAACAAACCTTTCCATTCCATTCCGACCAAATACCCCAGTGAGGAAAGGTGCCAACTTGGTATAAACCTCCTGTATCCCATGCTTCAGCTATAAGCTATTGAAGTGACAAAGAGTTCGTTTAGTAATTATAACTCTAGCAGAATAAACACAAAAAGATCAATTTTGGGAAGGGAGGATAAAACAGAAACCCAAAATAGTACCTTCACTCCACGGACTATCGGATCATTGCTTATCAAATCAATCAATGGAGGGCTACTGAGAGGGGTTCCAGTTGTCAGTAAGTCACCTTCAATTGGACTCCCATATATATTGGCAGCATCCCAGAGACTGCAAAAAGAAAAAAGGCAAATAGGAAGACTGAAAATAAACATCAATGCCTTGATTAAACTGACCTGAAAGTGTAAGGCAAATAACCTGCTACCCCTCGTCATGATGGACGCAAGATCAAAGCGAAAGCCATCAACATGCATTTCTGTTACCCAATATCTGTTCCAGAGAAGGAATACAGAGACCTTCAACCTTATGGAATAAAAAAATGACGATGGTAACTGAACATAAAAGAACAGATAATTGCGGAAACAAACTCCAAAACAAAACACGAGGAAAGCTATTAAGTGGAAACTTAATTACAAAAAAAATCACACATTGAAAGAGAGAAGAGACAAAACCAAGCAATCATGAAAACTCAAAATTCTCTCAGGCACTTTCTAAACAATATAGGTAAAACAATAAACTTTAGGAATCAAGAAATACTAAATGAAAAACATAGAGAGACTATAAACCTACCTTAAGCAGTCTACTATAAATTGGCGCACAACAGGATGGTTGCAATTGAAGGTGTTACCACATCCTGAGTAATTATAAAACTCTCCCTGAAGGGACACCAAACCAGGAATTTAGATCATGAATATGTCCTTAGACTTTACAGCAATTTTAAAGTCCAAACTGGAATGCATGGCGTAGGAAGTAAACCCCCAATCCAATCTTAATGTTTCAAATAGTGCTGCGAAGATGTTCAAATATCAGTTGTTATCCTTTCTGTTACATGTTTTTAAATATCTTTAATAAACAAACTGTAAACAGTAGTGTTTTAGTGCTTTGGTCCAAAGGAACCACAATATTTTTACAAAGTTCTTAGGTATTATTTTGGTATACAGCATTTGATAATACAAAAGAAATTTAACCACCAGAGACTCCCGTAAAAAAAGTGCTTTGAAAGTGAGAAGTAGAAATAGAAAAGCAGGATTTTAGACACTTAATGGACCAGAATGGTCAGACAACTAACCAAAGCGGATCAGATAACCATAATCATACTGTACTAACTTAAAAAGGGAAAACTAATAAAAACGGGAGTTTAATGACCCTATTTTCTCACAAAAGTAAGGCATATTTGACAAAAACTAGTAAAACGTTTGAGTCCAAATTAGCAGAACATCAAGTTATAGAACTCCCATCAATCAATATGTGCAAAGATCAAGAAATTCACCCCAAGCACACATCTCTAGATAAAAGAAAGTAATTATATTACAGCGATTAAAATTGTCATGAATAGATTCAGCAACCTTTTAATTTGAATGAGGGGCACAAACGATGTTAACTATCACAATCATGTGGTTGTGTACAACAAAAGAATCAACAGATTAAACTCACGTTCTCGGAACAAGAGCCAAAGAACAAACACAGTAAACAACTAACATCTTTTTTCTGGTAAAAAACAGTGTTAACAACTTCCAACAAATTCAAGTTATACCTTAGGTGCAAGCATGTAATAAACACTGTTATCAGCACCTCTAAAAGATAAAATGGGGCCATTTTCATTCCCTTCAGCTGTGTGATTGAATACGACATCCACGATCACCTGCACCAGCAGACTAAGGATTGAAACTCTGAGAAATGAAATCTTGGGGAAAAGAAAAATCTAAAGTCAATACTACTAGTTCTCACCTCAATTCCTCGCTTGTGCGCTTCTTTGATAAAAAGCTTGAGTTCATTTACTGCATCACGTCCACAATTACGTGTGCCAACAGATGAATAACGTATCATCGGTGAAAAGTAATTGACAGTAGAATACCCCCAAAAGTTTACCCTGAGAATGCGACTTATTGAGTCTTTTGCCTTTTTATCCATATCTATGTAACTGTTATTAGGTCTAACAACATAACATAAACATAAATAAACACATAACGATGACAATAATTAAAATATAAAAACAAAATCCTCCGCCTGTCATCAATAGTTTTTGCCAACATCGGGATAATTTCGAAAATTAGCATCTATGAATTTTGATTTCACTGGAGTAATTGAAATTTGGATATTGCTACAAAATGCGGCACAGAAACAAGTAGACAATGTTGCAAATATTGAAAGAAACTAGAAATAAAGTAAAATTACATACTTATAATCACCCAGGACAGAATTGTAGCTGTAGTACTCAAGCTCATTGAACTCATGACAAGGCATTAACTCTATACAGTTGACCCCAAGTTCCTATAAAATGAAAATAATGTAATGAGGAGGATATCCAGAAATCATCACAAACAATCCTTTTCTGCTTTCTTGGATATGAATCGATGCACAACTCAGTAGTTTTTCCTAGTACGTATTGAAATAAAAAGCATCATCAAACATGGTCAAAAGAAAAACCACTGAAATTTCTCATCTTCAGCACTAAATTAAGATAATCAAACTGAAGTTTCAGTTTTAATAGCCAATCTATGATTAGCATAACGACACGGCTGCATATATCTGACATTCGATATCAATGCCTTTCAATTCCTGTAGGAAGAGATACAAATTTGTTTTATAGGTCGATGAACTCTACCTTTAAGTGATCAAGCTTCTCCACAGCACCAAGATAAGTCCCCGGAAATTGGGTTCCGCTGGATTCATGCCTTGTAAACCCTCGCACATGCATTTCATAAATAATAAGATCTTTTTGTGGGTATTTAAGAGGTAAATCTCCTTCCCAGTCAAACTGAAATCAAATGGAAGAAAGAAAAGCAAATATTAAAACAATGTTCAGAACATTAATGTAATAAAAAAATTTAACTTTGACTATTGGTGAATTTAATGTCCTTTTAAGTAACTCTAATCTTTTCTAGGAAACAGAGAATCCAGAAAAAGTAGTTCGTGGGAAAGATAATTCAAAGTTATACATTCTAGTTGAAAACTACGCCAATTTACAAAACTCGGTAATGTGAAAGAATGAAGTTCCAAATTTTCCAACGCCTAAAGCATGATTGTTTCACAGCGATGCGAACGAGTGTAGAAATAACCTTGCATGCTAAAAAAAAAAAAAAAAACAATATTTATGGCACTAACAAAATAAAGTTGATATACATACTAAGACCGGAGTTGGGATACTTATGACACTGACAACGATTTCTAAAGTGGAAAATAGAAAATAGAAAAACAGTGGAGAGGGTGTTGTGGAAGTAAAAGCAGTACCTTATCATCGAAAGAAGGTATCATGCATGCCATTTGGGGCCAACGATTTCCATCTGGACCCAATGCGCCGAACTCTCCCCTGCGTATGACTGCCTAGAAAAGAAATGAAATGAAATGAAATCAAATCAAATCAAATCAGAGTACGCTACACTTTCAAAACCAAAACTCATTTATTAAACTATCAAAAAATTTCCTACTAATTCCTGTGGATAATAAGCAAAAATATAATCATCTTCCAGAATAGGAAGGAAAGATTAGCTGTAATGAATGAATGAACAGGAAAGGCAAGATGGGTAATTCGGATCACCAACCTTAGCATAGGGATCCAGTAGAAGACGAGAAGAATCAAAGTAGTGGCCTTGTTCAGGAGAAAAGTCGCCATGAAATTTATAAGCGTAGAGCACATCTTTGAAATCCCCTTTGAGAAAAACATGCCATACACTTCCAGTCTGGTTGGCTATAGGATCAAGGGCTATCTCCTCACTCACTCTACTCTGCTGCATCGCATCAATTTCTTTTTTTTTTTTTTTTTTCCAACTGTATTTTAATTTGACAAGAAGCAAATAGTAATAAGAAAGAAGAAGTTACCTCGTCCAAATCGGAGAGAGTGATCAGACAAAGCGTGGCGGAAATCGCATTGGCGGAGTAGACAGCGAAGTTGACGCCACCATCGCGAGGCGTAGCACCAAGCGGGGCCGGGTAACCCTGCGAGACCTGGAACCGCCCAAATTTGGGGCCTTCGATCGCGGTCTCGGCGTCGGCTCCGCGGTTTCGAGCTTTGACGAGAAACAGCTTTGGATTGTTCACAGTCATTCGATGAGCCCTTGGGATAGTTGAGCATGAGAGAGGGAGAGGGTTTGGGTGGTGATAATGGAGGTTTGAAGCATTGTAGGGAAAGCAGGAAGTGGCCATTGTTAAGCTTAAGTGGTGAAGCTCCATTGATTCAATGACATTTGGGATTAATGGAATGGCAGCAATCAAAATCGATCTGAAGATTCTGGAGATTAGACAGAGAGAGGAGCCAAGCACGTGATTGATGGATTTTTGAGATTAGATTTCTGTTGGCGCCATCTGATGATGGGGGCCACCTCGCTTATTAGTGTTACCAACAACATATCAAATCTCACTCTTTTCTTTTCTTTTCTTTTCTTTTCTCTTCTCCTCGTCTTCTCTTCTTCGTGAATTCTTAAATTTTGTTAGTTATATTATAATTAACAAATTTAAGAATTCAATAACCAAATTTAGTTATACTTCTAACTAAATTTACAAATCTCAATAAAATAATATTTAAATTATGATCGACAATTCGTGTTATTGCCTTGTATTTGAGCCAACACGATATAATAACACTCTAATTCATTAATATATCAAAAAATAAATCTAAACACGACATAATATTAATTTATGTATAACTCGTTTAATAAATATGTCATGTATTATATTATGACATATTTGACACGATTATTCAAATTTAACCTAATTATACATTAATTATTCAATTAAACATGTGTAATTATGTTTAGAATAAATCATAATCACATTTAAAATATTAATAAATGTGTCATATTTATATCCTGTTTATACGACACTAAAACGATTCATTTAATTAAACATATTATACAAATTATTTTTGAGTTAAATGAATTTACACGAAATTTACTTATTTATTATTCGTGTAACACATATGTCAATCTGAAACTAAAATAAGCTACTCAAACCCATTTATTTTATATATGTTATATAGAAAATTGTCGGCCCTATTTAAATATAAATGGATATGGCACAATGCTTGTAAATAATCTATTTGTTATTTTAGTTGATTTTCTAATTTAATTTTACCATATTAAGTCAAGTTATAGCTTGTTATTTCTATTTGTGTGTTGTATTAGCTTGAAATTCACTCAACTTTTATAAATTAATTATGTAATATGTTATTATTGTTGGGTTTGTTTTTTCCCAACTGCCTAGGCAGTGGTTGATGGTTGAGACAGTAAGGACAAAGCACACATAAGAGACGGTAAAATCAAATGCAAGGCAAGACAAGGTATTATATAATGAGAGAGAGAGAGAGAGAGTTAAGGTTTTGTGGTCTCTTCGTGCATACATGCGGCCTCTCTCATGCATTCGTCCTTGATTCCCCTTTTGATATTTGCGTCTTCGGTATGTTTTTGGATTATTGCCGTATATGATGTCATTACGTGGTGAGTTCGATGTCTTGCTTTGGATTCGAGTCGTCGTCTTCTTCTTCAAATCAAAGTTATTTGATATAAGGATAATGAGTTTAGGAGGGTTCTGTCTAACCGAACAAAGTCAAGTGGAGATCCATGAAGATCCATGCAACTGTCACGTGTTCTTGTTATAGTTTAATAAAAGGTCTATCAATCGTTCTTACTAATGCGATGATATTAGTACTAGGCAAATTATTTATTGCACCAAATACCTCTCTAACTATTTTTTTCGCTTTTAAAATCTAAAGACATTCCTAATCGGGATCTATATATTTGAGCAATGTTTATGAAAGATATAGCTTTTAAGTTAAATGGTCGACTTTTAGATCAAAGGTTGAAATTTGAAATTTATTCCAAAAAAATTATCATTTTTCATATTTAGTATATCAAATCATATTGATTTATTTATTTCTAAATAGACCAAATAAAAAGTGGTCATTAAAATTACAAAATAAGTGTGAAAGGGGCCATTTATTAAATTTGATATATTAAAAAAGGACCATTTTTTTTTTATAAATACTCATTAATATATTAGATTTAGCGGGTCTTATTTACTTTTTTTTCATAAAAAAAATTATTTCCATCAAATGTTAATAATGGAAATCCAGTGCTAATTTGTTTTCCCCGTCACACAAATCTTCAAAATTACTTTACGATGTTTATATATTTCTATAAAAAAGCTACATATATTTGTTGTTACACGCATATTGTTCAATACCGGTTTTGATGACAACACTTCACATAAAAACAACTTTCATCATTTTTCTTCTTACAAAAAAAAAAAAAAAAAAGGAAAAACTTTCATCATTTTAAACGATATATGCTAGCAAACAATTATGAGTACAATTTGAAGCAACTTGATCCGATCTTTTAGATAGTTGTTACATTTTAAAATAATAATAAGAAAATTGAAGAGATAAGAAAGATATGACAACTAAGAAAGCATTGAAGAATCAGTAGCAAAAAACAAACTATTTTATAGACATATAATCTTTGATTTGCCTTTGTAGTTCCTCCTATAGTTCTTCGCTTCTTCTCAATGTTATCCTTTTCTTTTCTTTTTCTCCCTCATCCTTTACAGATCACAAGTATGAGGATTTGCCCTTTTTTTGGGTGTGTATTGAGAAGAAAAACGAAATTGTTATTTGTTTTAGTAGGAAAAATGAATATTTAAGATATTTTTCCCTTCTGGTATTGTTTTTAATATTAATCAAGGGTCCATACAAAGTATTTAGGTATCGATTCCCATATCATTTAGCAAACCATGTATCACTTTAGTAATTCCTCAAAACAGGGGGTCATCTTTTGTCTTTTGGCTCGTTGTTTTCCTTAATAATAGAAGCAATTGTCTCCCTATTTATATATAAAACGTTTTATCCGTAAACATTGATACGACTCTAACACAAACATTATTGACTAGCATGATGTCACTAATAGCTTTCATGATTCAACAATTTTTCTTACCTTGGGTTCGTAATGTATCAACATTCAACATCATTCTATATGTTCAATACCAACCAGTTTATTCTTCAAATCAAAAAATAAAATAAAATAAATAACGAAAATTATTCTTAGAAAGATAAACATATGCCGATTCCCCGAGAATTTGACTAAAATGTATTATTTCAATAAAATAAAAAATTTAATGAACACACTTAAAGAAATAACAATTTTAATATTTTGATATTAATTAACATATGGAAGAAGTTTCTTACCAAAGAGTTTGAATTTTTATTTGAGAATTAAGAATAATTACCCGACCAAACTTCCCAATGGACTAGGTTGTAAAGAAAGATTCAAAGATGGGTAAATTAATTGAATTTAGTATAATCTCTTAGCATCAAAGCATAACATATGTTTTTTGGGTTATTATAATGGAGGAATTCAAGACGAGAGTGTCATAACATTATCAATATTGATATTTTCCTCTCTTTTTTTTTTTCCCTTTTGAAATAATGAACATTCTATTTTCAACGGAATGTAATAGCAATATCAAATTTATGTGCGCATGATTAATAACCATTTCCGTAGTAGTAACGCTGAGAAACCCAAAAAACTACGTGCACCTTATATTTTTCTTTGCATTATGGAGAAATAGCTTCGGATTATTACAAGGACCCCTGTCCGTAATCGAATGCTTTTAGGCCTATTTATTAGGTGCCTATCTGACACCTTTTCATACCATCAAAGGTTACTCTTCCACCAAAGCAAGGTGGCCCCTACCTCACACAACTTGTAGAGGGGCTCACAATCTCCATCATGCTCCTTTTTTGCCTTTTTGAAACATCATCAAACTTCAAATCACAGCCGTCCAAAGTCCAACTTAATGAGCCTTGAGATCTCCATCATGCCCTCTTCTTTTATATTCTATTTTTAATTAAAAATGAAATATTATATGAAAACATGAACCAATTACCATACGCAAATGTTTCCTTCAAACTCACTTTACAGCTTTCCTTTATTTTTAAATTTTCTTTTGTAAACTCCTCCTTTATACCCCTCACACACACACACACACACACACACACACACACACACACACACACACTCACTCATGCACATGGCTACGTCCTATTGGATTTTACGACACTAATAATAGTCACCCTTCCCCTTCCCTGACTTCATAAAGTAAAACTCACGATATTTTTCCGCGTTCAATTCATCAAGACCATTTCATAATCTCGATTATCTCACAATATTAAACAGAGAAATTTATTTATTTTTCTTTCTTTTTCTCGGTCCACAACTTCCCATCTTTCCTTCCTTCCCAACTGAAATCAAAATGGACGATAACACCCCTATCGTTTTACCGAAATTTCATCATNCTCAAAATACAAGATCAATCTTAAAATAACGCAAAGAAAAATACAAAGGGTGAAATGTAACTAATCAAACGATTTAAAACATTCAAATATTTTCTAGCTAAGGTAAATTATGTGCTTTTCTTTTTAATGAAATAATGTTCGTGAAAGGATTAAAAAGAAAAACAACATTTGTTTCAAAATAACAACAATAATAATAATAATAATAATAATAATAATTAGTCGTCCGTATTTTGAGATCATGGAAAAATAATACTATTAATTTTGACATCTTTTGAAACTTTAGGGTGAAATATAAGATAACATTTACTCATTCAAAAAAAAAAAAAAAAAAAAATTCACGAAAAAATCAATCAAAAATCGATCATAATAACCATGGATAACCGTAAAGCACAATAATGATTCATTTCCAACCAAACCATGAGAAAATAAGAGACAAACAACACAAACAATATAAAATTTAAGAAAGAAAAAAGAAAAAGAAAAAGAAAAGAGAGATAATTATCAGAGAGAATTTCGATCTTCGATAACAATCTTTTTCATCTTTCTCTCTCTAGAAGACTCTAATCAATCTCCGAGAGAGAGATCAGGGGGATCCAATCACGATCCCTGTAATTGAAATTCATCTCCCATCTTTTGTTTCTCCAATTTTTTCTTTTGACAAATTTTGCTGATATTTCATAATTTGTTTCTTTTTTGTCCCTTTTTTTTTTCTCTTTCTATAGATCGATCAAACCCTGACGATCTTCGCGGCTTTGACCACCGGATTTTCTCTGGCGATGGCCTCGCGTCCGGCGGATTTATAGTCGTAGCTGCAATCGTGTCTGTCCGTGTACCGGTGCTCGGCGCAGAAGAGCTCACCGCATCGACACCGGAATCCGGTCAAGCCGACTTTCCTCCGGCAGCCGGAGCATCGATTTACGACGCGCTTCGCCGGAGCTGGCTCATCCGATCTGGAGCTATCGGCCGTCGTCTTGCGGCTGTTTTCAGGGGCTAGAGTGTTGTAACCGTCAGATCTCTCCGATGAGAGAGACGTGGCGGCGGAGATCGGGGATTTTTCACCGGAGAACTTCAAATTGGCGGTGGATGCGGAGGCGGAGGACGTCGTTGCGGCGGAGGTGGTGGCGCTGAAGCACTTCTGGCACATGTTGTTGGTGGCGGGGTTGCCGATGACGCCGCAGTTGTTGACGCAGAGAGTTATGGTTTCGGGGACCTTGAACTCGGTCTCCTCCTTCTCCGTTCTCTGAGCCATCTTTCGATTCCGATGATTACGCTTAATTTTCAGATTAAAAAAAAAAGAATAATAGAAATCTGAGACAAAGAGAGAGAGGAGAGGATAGGAGAGAGAGAGAGAGAGAGGTAGGAGGCTTAAGGCGCTTTGGGGGGGATGGGTTTGGTTTGGCGTAAGGGAGAGAGAAATGGGGATTTGAAGGGGGTGAGAGGTCGGTAATGACGATGGAATATGGGCCTCATAGAGACGCGTATCAAACATATTTTTGTTTCCGAAATTACTATAACACCCTTTAGACTTGTCTTCATTTACATTAACTTTTTTTTTTTTTTTTCCCTGGAGTGGCTCTGACGTGGTAATCCTCATTATTGAGGAAAATATAGAATGCGAACAGCTTGAAATGGGACCGCCATGGTTTGACCACTAGGATGAAATGAAACTTAGCCGTCTAAACTAAAATTTTAAATAAAATCCCTGGCTGGTTTTGACAATGTAGTAGAAGTCAAACTACATAAATTCACAAATATAAATGCTTTTTTTTTTTTTTTTACAAAATTAATTATGAATTGAGTTTTTCTAATTTCTATTAATCAAAAATAATTAAACAATATACATATATAGATATTGATATAAGATGCATTGCCAATCAAACTTTTGTGTGGAATCTTTTGTTTTTTTTAAAAATATATATATATAAATAAAACTTTATGTTTCGGCATGAATGTAGTTATATTCTATAATAAATGAAAGAAAAATAATGCATATAATAAGTTACATGTTCCTTTCCTTCAATTAGGTGGGAAGGGGGTGAGAGAAACTAAAAAATGAAATAAAATAAAAAGAAAAGAAAAGAAAACAGGGAAAAAGGAGGGATATTTTCTTTATTTTTTTTGCTAAAATCAAATAGGGCATTTGGATCAATCACATGATGATAACGTTGGTAGAGGAGGGAGAGAGAAAGAGAGGATCAAATGGAAAGAAAAAAACTAATCAACGCGGCGGTGGGTAGGGGTAGAGAGTAGAGGGGCAAAAAAGGAAATCCATCAAAAAAAAAAAAAAGAAGCTTTTTCTTTAATTTATTGGATTAATTTAATAAGAATGGTGACAAAGGGCAAATGTCTTCTGACGTCGGGCCGCCCTATCTGACCGCATTTGGTTTTCTCTTTTTTCTCGCAAACTCCAACTCGACTCTACATCAGGACACGGACACGGACACGATTACGAGTCTTTACGAGTTTTGTGTAGGCGAGAGTTAGTAGAGTGGATATAGCCTTTCCTCTCCTCTCCTCTCCTCTCCTTATTATGTATGTGAAAGTGTCCCTTTCACCCAAGCCACGACTGACACGTGTGCGTCACACGCGTCTTTACCACTTGCCTACTCTCCAATATTCCTATTTGCTACCTTTCTCTCTCTCTCTCTTTCTCACGTGTCTCTCCAACGCGGAAACTTGTCTATTAATCAACCAAAACCCGATATTTCAGATGAATAATTAATCTACAAACCTAGTCCCTTCCCACTTTGGTCACCGCTAATCACAAATGGCCAATTCCAATCACATTTTACCACCTTATCTTATGTCCCTTTTTCTTTTCTTTTCCCTTTTTTTTTTTTTTTTTTTTTTT
>JXTB01000422.1:139821-192555 GCA_002914805.1 Parasponia andersonii
AGTACTAGCATCACCAGTGGGAAGCTGGATTGGTTTCCGGTTATCAATAAGTCCTGCAAGCCATCTCCTAAATATATCAAGCTGTATTGGCTCAATTTTCCGGAATGGGTTTGGTTTGCATGGATCATTAACCTTGAACTTCTTGTTTGACGGATCGGTGTAGTCAATGAGTCTCTTAGATCATTGACCGACCCGTTTCTTCCTCCCAAACTTAATTGTAGCCACCTCAGCAACTTCTAACTCTGTCACTCCCGGAGTTTGCTGCTCTTCAGGAGTGTGCTCTTTAGTGGGAGTACTTGTGACAATATCTTCACCTGCCTGATACCCTTTAGGAAGGACATCCGACTGGGTGGCCTCAGATTCAGAACCAGTTGGCTGACGATGTGCTTTCATTTCTTCCATCATCTTCAACAACCTATCAAGTTTATCATTGAGAATCACCTGGTTCACCTTGAGTTCAGTCTGGTTTGCCTTCAACTCAGCGATGTCAGTCTTCAACTCAAAATAGAACTTATGTGACTGAGGCACGTCAGTGGATGGTTCCTCCTCTACTTTGTTTCTGGTAGCGTGAAAGATGCCCGCCTCCTCTGCAGCTCGCTTGGCTTCAGCCGCCTCCTTCTTGTTCTCCTCCTCCTCCTCACCATCAACTCCCTCTTCCTCCACTCCAGTACTGGCGAGGCTCTGCTGTGGATCGTGATATATATGTTCATAGAATTGTTTCTCATACTCCCGTGGATTCAATACTGCCTTTGTGACAAGCTGCAAGATAGGTCAAAATAAAGTTCAATCAACTTATGAATTTATAAAATTAATTATATAGAATTAAATCAATTTTCCGGACTTACTTTCTTAATCTTGAATACATGAACACAATCCATCATTGATGGTGTTTTATTGCTTGTCCATGACAGCAACCTTGGGAATTTGATGCCAAGGTTCTCACAAAATGCACCAGTAAGCTTGGGGATAGCCTCATAAGCCCAATACTGTAAGGCAATGCTAAACCCATACACTGTGTATTTAGCTTCCTTGTCCTTCTTATTGTTTTTCATCTTTTGAAGGTAGTTTTCCCTCTGATGCATCATGTCCTTATTCAAACTAGGGAACGTTCTCTCGTAAGATCGCCTTCCCCATGGATAATTAAAGAATTCCTCCTCATTCTCCACAATAGAGAGCATATCCATCATAATCTTCGTGTTTGACTCTTGTGCCATCAACAGCCCATCAACTAAGTAGCACAAACCCAACTTCTATACATCCTCCTTCTCCTCACAATTTAGAAATGCAGCTTCTAATTCACCGGATCTCACATTAGCTGCATTATTAAGATATGTCTCCCTTAGCCTCATGCTACTAGACATAGATTTGTACTTCACAATGTCTAGATCTTTGGCACAGTTTAACGCCGTTATCAACGCAAACTCACCAAGTCCGAATCTCAAGTTGCTATCCCCAATGAAAAACTGCAACTCCGCTGGGTTTTGGGATTTCACCTTCCTCAACAGTAGTTGGTGTATAAGTACTCCTGATGCTTGCATTGGAGGAGCAAGAAAAAACTGCTTAAACGGACACTGCTTTACCCTCTCTAACAAATCATACTTCTCGAATCTCTCCTTAATCTTCGACATCACTGTTGTTCCTTTTATAGTGACCCTTCCAGGAAAGTGTTCTCCAAAAGGTACAAGGAGCTTTGACATTTGGTTCGGCATAAGAGGAACAAAGTAATTTAGTTAGGATTTTTATAAATTTAACATATATCAAAAGCATCTAAATTACGTCCAAATATAGTTGAAACGCATCGAAATAGGTCGAAAAGTGATCGAAATTTCGATCATTTTGATTTCGACGAGATTTTGATTGTCATCGAAAAATCTTACAGAAACTATCAAATGAGAACAAATAGCAAGGAGTGGAAATTGTCCATGGAACAAATCATCGAAAAACAGAGCACGTCGAAATAGAATCGAAAATTAATCGAAAGCAGTCGAAAAAAGATTAAAGAAGAGAACAGGTCATCGAACTGTGATCGAAAAACAGTCGAACTAACATCGAAAATTTAGAGCAGCCTTATTTTCTATTTTAAATAAATTGTCATCGAAAATGTATCGAAATACTGTAAAAAAACCTATTTCGAAGGGTATTGAAATTTCGACTCTGTAAATCGAAACATAGTCGAAATACCATCGAAAACACGTCGAAATACCATCGAATATCATCGAACTGTCATCGAAAAACAGTCGAACTAACATCGAAAATTTAGATTTTCTTTTTTAAAATGTCATCGAAAATGTATCGAAATTTCAGCACTATTCATCGAAATAAAATCGAAACACAGTCGAAATACCATCGAAAATGTATCGAAATTTCGACTGTAAATCGAAATACAGTCGAAATACCATCGAATATCATCGAACTGTCATCAAAAATTTAGAGCAGCCTTATTTTCTATTTTAAAAGACAAATTAGCTTTAAATGTCATAGAAAATGTATCGAAATTGCAGCACTATTCATCCAAACCTCATCGAAATAAAATCGAAACACAGTCGAAATAACATCGAAAGTTTATTTTACCTATTTAATAAATAGAGAATACGGAGCATATTTAACCTAATTTCTCTTTTAAATATCATCGAAAACGTATCGAAAGTTCGACTCTGTAAATCAAAACCAAGTCGAAATACCATCGAAACTACGTCGAAATACCATCGAAAACACGTCGAATTTCGCGTGATTTTTTGGTATTATTTTCAGCCATACTCATCGAAATATGATCGAAAATTTAGACCAGCTAATCGAAAATGCATCGAAAAAATGTCGGAATGAAGTGAAAAATTTCTAAATCGTCTTCTACTAAAAATGCCCTAAATAAAAAAAAAAAAACCCTCAAATCAGATTTTGCTTACCTTCTTTTGGGGACTCATTTTTCTCAACGTAATCCTAAACACTGAGACAGATTTACGATAGACGGCACGACGAGATTTCGTTTTCCTTGGTTAACGACGCGATGGTTCTTGGCTCTTCAGAGAAGGAGACGAAAGAGAGAGTTGGAGAGAGAGAGAGAAATGAGGAGTTTAAGAGGGCAAGAGGCATATTTTCTCTTAGGTATTAGTAAGGGTATTTTCGTCCGTAAGCATATTTTTCAAATGTTTTTTAACTTGTGCATATGAGCCAAAATAAGGGTATTACGGAGCATATTTAATCTAATTTCCCATTATAAAGAGCAGAAGTGACATTTCAGGTGGGTATATGCATATTTTTCATAATTTTATTGAGGGAAACATATGTGCCAAAATATGCCTCTTATAATGCATATTTAACCTAATTTCCCATTTTAATACAGATTTTTATCTATTTGTAATAAATATCATCCTGACGCATCCGTTGTAGTCTAGATGGTTAGGATATTCGGCTCTCACCCGAAAGACCCGGGTTCAAGTCCCGGCAACGGAAACATCTTTTATCTATCTTTTCCGTTTTCTTTTTTATGTACCCCAAAACCGAGGGGCATTATCGTCATGTCACAGCAACTGGGTGCCGCCCGCAAAACCCTAGCAAGATCTTCTTCGTCCCCACTATTTTGGTATTACTGCTCTCCCTGTGTTATAGGCCTCTGTTGCTCTGCTCTACATTTCTCAGAACAACACCAATGGTCTTTGACTCTCTTGTTCACTCCATTTCTGAAAAATGTCAGTAGTAATGGATTTTGTTGAGTTCTGACTCTCTGAATTTTTTTTATTTTTTTTCTTTCGATTATTTATATGCAGGCTTCAGAGAAGAAGCTTTCGAATCCCATGAGGGAAATCAAGGTCCAGAAGCTCGTCCTCAACATCTCCGTCGGCGAAAGCGGTGACCGTCTCACCAGAGCAGCCAAGGTTCTAATTTCCCTACTGTTTATTTCTCGAGAAAACACCAAAAAAAAAAAAAAAAACCGTAATAGTAGTAATTGACAAATTTTACGGTTTTGTCATCTAGGTTTTGGAGCAACTGAGCGGTCAAACTCCGGTCTTCTCCAAAGCTCGGTACACGGTCCGTTCATTCGGGATCCGGCGTAACGAGAAGATCGCTTGTTACGTCACTGTCAGGGGCGATAAGGCAATGCAGCTCCTTGAGAGCGGGTTGAAGGTCAAGGAGTACGAGCTCTTGAGGAGGAACTTCAGTGATACCGGCTGCTTCGGATTCGGTATTCAGGAGCACATTGATCTCGGAATCAAGTAAAGTTTTATCTATCTTTTTATTTTCAATTCAGTAATGTGCTTGTTTAATTTGATTGAAAGTGCTTAATATTGATTGGAATTGATTGTTATGGAGTACGGAATTTGAGGGTAGAGCTTGGATTTGGTCCGATGAAAGAATAGCTCGAGTTTTTATTGAGTAGAAAGATTGAACAGAGTAGAATAGTATGTGATATGAATTTAGCTCTTTAGATGTAGAAAATGGAACCAACTGTTGTGTTGCCTCTTTTTATCAGGTACGACCCTTCAACTGGCATCTATGGAATGGACTTCTTCGTCGTTTTGGAACGAGCAGGCTACCGCGTTGGTCGTCGTCGCAGGTGCAAGTCACGCGTTGGGATTCAACACAGAGTTACAAAGGAGGATGCAATGAAGTGGTTCCAGGTCAAATATGAAGGAGTTATCCTAAACAAGTCTCAAAATATTACATCTTAGACTAGATATTAGTCCTCTACAGCATTGGATAACTTGTTCTACTTTTTGGTGATCTGTTACTTTCCCTTTCTGTGTTTTTGGATTATGTTTTTTTATTTAATATTATCATTTAGTCTTTAAGCAATCTACGGTTGTTTCATTTTATTTCGAAGCTTTGTATCTTGTTTTTAGATTTGCAAATTACACTGGCAGTGACCTTGTTGACCAGTTTACAGTCGATTATGCTCGAGTGATAAATAGATGCTAAATTTTCACGTACCTTAACAGCTGTGTTTGTGACTTTAGAGGTTTTTTTTTACTTTCATTTTTAATGAACAAGCATTGCAATTGAGTACAAATAATAATAAGCACAACAAGATAGGAAAAAGTGGTGAGTTAGGAGGATGGTAACAGTTAACTGGTTTTTGAATACAGAAGTTAGTTATAACTTATTCTGCTAGAAACCAGCAGATTCCAAGATATTCAAATGAAGTGAATGAAATGCGAGAAAAAGAGTGTAAGCCAAATGTTTGAAAGTCGCTGTTTCTTTGGGGTCCAGGACTAGAAAGTGTAATTCTTTCAGTAAAGTTTTACCAGTCTAGGACCCTAGCAAGCTTATGAGCTCGCTCTTCTTCATCCTTGAGTATCCTTTAATTCCTCTAGATTTGGCTAATTCTTTCAATTCAGGAAGTTTCATCTCATCTACTCTTGGCAGATCTAACTCACTGCCATCTGCTTTTAACGAAGTTTCAGTTTCATTGTCCAGCTCAAGAAATTTCCCTCTTGGAGTTACTGGAGACAGAATCGGGGATCTCTTTACAAATTTTGATGGTGGCCGAGTTAACCTTGAGTTTGTAGCTGGTGGATCATCCTGTATTCCCTCCTCTTTCTTAGGCACACCTCTTCTCCTTCTCAATATCTTACTACCGTCCTCGTTTTTAGCTTTGCCTGCCACAATTTGAAAATCAAAATAAGATTTGAGCTAGTAAAATTAATGAATTCATTGTTTCATTGAACTGAGTGGTAGCTGTAATGTGAGAATTTTCTAAAGAAAACATTCTTGAACTTCTAGAGATGAGATAGAACGTGAGTATATCTTTCTGTGTGTCCCCACCTTGCTTCTTCCCCGATCCACTAAGAACTCGAAGAAGTGATTCAGCAGACGAGGGGTTGTCTTCAGTGGCAGAAGCATTTGATGTGGTCTTGTTATGATTTGTGGACTCTTTATTTGAGATGGAAGATTGTATGCGTCTGAACAGGGCGATTATCTCTTCCTGGTTAGGTGAGCTTTGCTTTCGAGAAACAGGGGATTTGTTGATTTCTTCCTCGTTTGTTTCGCTTCCTGAGATTGAGTTTCTCCGTGGAGGTCGTCCTCTTCTGTTTCCATCTGATCCTATGCATGAAATGCCGAACCGGAGATCCTTTCGTTTAAAGGGCAAAGCAACATCTGCAATCTCAGCCAAATTCAACAAGCTGCATAAAAATGACCCCTCAGTTTGTAGTTAACAAAGTTTAAGGGCCAGAAACAAGATAGCGCCAATTTCTTTGGGAGAAAAGGGAATGTTACTGCTTTAAACTCCAAAACAAGCTAATGTGAAAGGAAAATGACAGATTCAATATTGTCACGAAAAGCTAAAATTTATACTTAAATATGTATACAATTTAAATCCTTTCTGCAATCAATAGAAAGGTAACAAATACTATAATAATCTGACTGGAACATTGAGCCCTACACCTGATGTTTAACATACTATAAGAACTTGCAAGCCGAAAATAAAAGGGCTTTGGACCCAAAATGCAAATTATGCAATGGGTAACGGATGCACGAGTGGAAAGCAGAAAATGCAGAATAATCGTTCTTTGCTCAAAGCTAATAATAAGTTCCCCCTGATTCATTAGCAAATAAAATGTTCAAAGAGGGTGTTTCCTGGACATGGTAATGTAAGATTAGAGTTCAAGAAATCAAAAAATTACCTTTGAGACAGAAGATGGATTTTCCTAGCTTGGGCTGGTTAGTGAAAGAGGAGTTGAGAGTGGAAAAGCGGATAGAATGAGCTTGAGCAACAATTGCACCCATATTTTTCCTGAGAAGTTTCTCAAGTTGTGAGACAATTTTCCTATAAAAGCAGGACACAGTCACACAAGTGGATCAGAATAACCCAACTCATCCTCCTTTCTCAACTTCACATATATGGCTCACAATTATTATCATTTTCCTCCTCAAATTTCCGGTCCACAACTTTGCAAGGTGCATACCACGCGCCGTATATATATATATATATATACACACACACACACACACGCACACAACATTTAATACACGTGTTCATCATTTTACACTTACCCGGCTGGACACTGGACAGTCAAGACTTTGAGAGTTTAGGTTATAGAGCTAGTTCAACTTGAATGAAAAGCTTCCCGCGCTGCCCTTATTGTGTTGCAGGGATAGAGAGCCATGTTAGTATTGGCTAAATCCTTACCAAAACCGTTCTCTGTCACACCCAATCACTATGATTATAAGAAAGAGTTCGCAAGAACCTCAACTGGTTCTTCTTTTCACTTGAAATCCTCACCGAGAACCCACTTGTTATCTCCAAATTCAGGCTGTTCCTTTGCCGTAGTGCGCGCCTCTGCTTCGGTTGCTAAACCGACCAGCCATGGAGTTATGGATTACAATGCAAAGATTTGCCATTTTTGCGAAGTGGGTAATTTGAAAAACGCCGTGGAATTGCTTTGCAGGTCCCCAAAATCGGAGCTCCAGTTGAAGACTTACTGCTCTGTTTTGGAGCTCTGCGCAGAAAGTAAATCAGTAGAAGATGGTAAGAGGGTTCACTCAGTAATTTGTGGGAATGGTGTACCAGTTGATGAGAATTTGGGTGCAAAACTTGTTTTTATGTATGTAAATTGTGGAGATTTAAGGGAAGGAAGACGGGTTTTCGATAAGATTCCGAGTGACAGGGTCTTTCTTTGGAACCTTATGATAAATGAGTATGCAAAGGTTCGCAATTTTAAGGAGGGTGTCAGTTTGTTTAAGAAGATGCAACAGGTGGGTGTCCAGGCAAACTCTCACACATTGTCTTGTATCTTGAAGTGTTTCGCGGCCCTGAGAAATGTAAAAGAAGGCGAAAGGGTTCATGCTTTTCTCTGTAAAATGGGTTTTGGTTCTTACAACACGGTTATGAATTCTTTAATGGCCTTCTACTTCAAAAGTGGGAGAGTAGAAAGTGCACAGGAGGTGTTTGATGAATTGAGTGACAGAGATGTTATATCGTGGAATTCTATGATAAGTGGGTACGCGGCTAATGGTCTGGGGGAGAAGGGAGTTGAAACTTTTATAGAGATGCTATGTTTGGGAGTTAAAACGGATTTGGCTACAACAGTTAACGTTCTAGTGGCTTGTGCAGATATCGGAAATTGTCTGTTGGGGAGAGCAGTTCATGGTTACGCAATAAAAGCTTGTTTTGATAGGGAAATCAGGTTTCGCAATACTTTACTGGACATGTATTCAAAATGTGGGGACTTAGCTGCAGCAGTTCTAGTTTTTGAAAGGATGGGCAAAAAGAGTGTGGTGTCATGGACTTCAATGATGGCAGGTTACGTACGAAAAGGTCTTTCTGACGAGGCAATCAAAACATTCTATGAAATGCAAACAAATGGGATTAACCCAGATATCTTTACTGTCACTAGCATACTCCACGCCTGTGCTTGTAGCGGCTCACTCGAAAATGGCAATGTTGTTCACAATTACATAAGAGACAATGACATGGAATCAAATTTGTTTGTTTGTAATGCGCTAATGGATATGTATGCCAAATGTGGAAGCATGGAAGACGCTCACTTGGTTTTCTCTTGTATGCCTGTTAAGGACATCGTCTCATGGAATACCATGATTGGCGGTTACTCCCAAAATTGTCTTCCGAACGATGCTCTCAAATTATTTTCTGAGATGCAACAGAATTCAAAACCCGACAGCATAACAGTGGCCTGTATTCTTCCGGCTTGTGCTAGCCTGGCAGCTCTAGACAGGGGCCGTGAGATCCATGGTCACATATTAAGAAATGGCTATTTCCAAGATCAAATTGTTGCCAATGCACTTGTTGACATGTATGCAAAGTCTGGGCTACTGGCCCTTGCGCAAATACTTTTTGATATGATTCCTTCTAAGGACCTGATCTCATGGACAGTGATGATTGCTGGATATGGGATGCATGGATTTGGAACTGAAGCTATTGCTGCATTTAATGAAATGAGAGATGCAGGAATTGAGCCTGATGAAGTTTCCTTCATTTCTATACTTCATGCCTGTAGTCATTCTGGATTACTTGATGAAGGATGGAGGTTCTTCAATATTATGAGAAATGAATGCAACATTGAGCCCAGGTTGGAGCACTATGCATGTATTGTGGATCTTCTTTCCCGAACTGGGAATTTATCAAAGGCTTACAAGTTTATCAGAATTATGCCAATCAAACCAGATGCCACAATCTGGGGTGCCTTGCTATGTGGGTGCAGGATCTACCACGATGTCAAACTAGCAGAGAAAGTTGCAGAACATGTTTTTGAACTAGAGCCAGAGAACACAGGTTATTATGTTCTTCTAGCCAATATATATGCTGAGGCAGAAAAGTGGGAAGAAGTGAAAAAGTTGAGGGGGAGAATTGGTCGGAAAGGGTTAAAGAAGAATCCAGGTTGTAGTTGGATAGAGATTAAGGGCAAAGTTAATATCTTTGTCTCAGCAGATAGTTCACACCCACTAGCAAAACAGATTGAGTCACTACTGAAGAGGTTAAGAGCGAAGATGCAGGAAGAAGGTTACTTTCCAAACTTGAAGTATGCTTTGATTAATGCAGATGACATGGAGAAGGAGGTTGCTCTCTGTGGGCACAGTGAGAAGTTAGCCATGGCTTTTGGAATGCTGAGCTTACCACCTGGAAAAACAATACGGGTCACCAAAAATCTTCGAGTTTGTGGTGACTGTCATGAGACTGCCAAGTTTATTTCCAAAACATCCAGGAGGGAGATTATGTTGAGAGATTCTAATCGCTTTCACCATTTCAAAGATGGGCATTGTTCTTGCAGAGGTTTCTGGTAAATGAAAGACGAAAATTAGATAAAATGGAGCACGTTACCTGGACATTGGTCATTCATTCTTTCTCACCAATCTATTTCCATGAGCTTATCCACAGATGACTGATTTTCTCAAGGTTCTTGCTTGTATAAGCATAGCCCTAATGACCATTTCAGGAAGGTAAACTGAAAAACGCCTGCATTCCATGCTTTGAGCAATTAGGTAAATATATTTAAAGGCTAAATAACCTAGTCATTTACAACTTGTGAGGATTCATCTAGTCATGTATGTTTCCTTGAACAATGTCTTCTGTACCATTTTAATTGTACGGAAAGGCAGCTCTACCTATATTTTGTTCATTCGAGGAGGTTTTGATTTGTTTGATATGCTCGTAGAATTTGTGAATATTTATCATTCTTCTGTTTCTTCACAGAGACAGCAAAGCAGGTATCCCTATTCCTAGACTTGATATGATTATCCAGTGTTAAGGAGTTAGAAGGATCGTTTTACTTACTGTTCAAATTCGGCGTTCCAAAATATTAACATATGGAGGATCTTTCTGGATGTAGGTACATGTCTTCTAAAGCTGATAGCCGAAAGATTTCATTCCTACATTTTCGTTTTCTTATCGGAGGATAAGAACACTTTATTTTGCGGACTTTCAATTAATTGGAAACAGTAAAGTGTTAAATGACAAATTGTTCCAGCGACTCTTGGAAGATATTATTAGGTATTTAATTTATAATTCCATTTTGGTATTTTGCTCTTACTCCTAGTTTTTTTCTGCAAAATGGCTTGTCTTAGTTTCTTCTCTTTTCTAATAAAAACCTTTGATAAACTGCTTTTACTACATGAAAATAAACAGGTGTGATTAGTGGGCCAGTTCTTTCATTAGATATCATAATATAAAGTTTGCATGGTTCAGTATTGGACTCTTGGGCATTCAAGAGTTATGACATTATATTCACTGTTAGCTCAACAGTATGGCAGCCGATGAGCTCGAGGGAACCTATTTACTTGGTTTTAAATTTGAGTCACGTTTTACTCTTTGATGTCTTCATGAAAGCCTTTTAAATCTGAATTGAAAATTATTTCTCTGGATGTCTATTGTAACTTCACATTAACTTTTTAACAGTATAATAGATTAAAAAGCATGTCTATAGACCTTGTTTCCTTTAACTATCGAGTATTGATAACAATTTAGAAATGTTTTTAACTTTGTACTCTCTGGTTTTTTTCAGCAAAAAAAAACGACTTTGTACACTTTGATTTATTCTTACTCCTTCTGAAGTTATTGGAGCATTGATTATTAAGGGGATGGAAACAAGTCCAGCTCGCACAGAGAGGGATGGCATTCATTGCCATCACCAAATCATCTAGATCAGCTAACAATGTAAACCAAGTACTCTTTTTTTAATCCAGCCAAAAAAAAAAGTTCTCTTTCTTTATTCCTTTGAATGTGAAGCCTTTAATTATGTTCATTCTCTTCTGTGAACAAGCTTTTAGCTTCATCTATTTCATGTTGCAAAGTTTCCGAGTCAAGGTGGTATTATTTTTCTTCTTTCCCCATTTGCTATCTTATTCATGATGTGGGAGCAAATCACGATTCAAATGATTGAATTTGTTAACCAAACATTAATGTCACAAATAAATTTCAAAAGTTGACGAGAGTAATATTCAAATATTAACCACATGTAGTAACTCGCTTAAATCTGCGTAGTAATTTCCTGTCGGTTTCCTTGTAATTTGTTTGCCGTGTTACATGGACAAACGGGCATCAACTGTGTGTACTCGTGGTGCCAGGTTATTGCTTGCTAGGATAGTTTTTCCAAGTTGAAAAGTACTGCGAAAAGGGTACAAAGAAATGGCTATATAATATCTTTAATTCATACATAACCAAACAGAGTATGTCATCAGAGACTCGAGCCCTCTTTTGTGTTGGGCTGAAAACTGGGGCACAGTCATTACTGCATCATGATGAAGCTTTTATTTACCGCTATCCAAGTGTCACCACTAACCAGATGGTTAAATGTCGTACCATATTTCAAGTTTGCCATTCGCCACAGGTATTTTGTCGGACCAGCTCAGCATGAGTGGTCAGCCTGAAGAGTTAAACCTTTCTTATCATTATTTTCTACTCTCATGATACACCAGTCTTTTCCAACGAGAAACAAGATCTTGAGGGGTATGAATACAGAAAGCCATAAGGCATAAATCCTAATCATGGGGCATAAACTAATGTTCAGTCAGCGAATCAGAGGTAGTTAGAGCTTTTATTTAGGAATCTTCCAAGGTGGGGATACTCAAAACCGTTAAACCTCATGGTCTTGCCACCAAAGCCATGTAAATATATCATCAAACAGCACAAACAGACGAGAAATGGAAGTCAACAAAACATAATGGTTGAGAGTTTTATTCATCAAAATACAACTAATGCACTTTCATTCAAGCTTCTAATCCAGCCCGATCATGGACCATTTGGTAGGATCACATATCTAATCATTCTTCATAATTCTCCACTTACATATCATCAATCATTGCCAAGTCCAACTGGTTTCTGTCCCTTTTCTCACCTCAAGTATATAGGTATTATGAAAACAGTGTAATTTTTCAAGGTGTGCTCGCAAAGAAATATTCATCATCAGTCACATCATGAAAGCTAACAACATGGTATACATAATGTATATTCCAAAAAAACGAGGCTATAAATGTACAAACTATCTAAATTCAGTCTAGCCGATGAAGAACCAAATTAAAATTGAAGTACGGCTACACATTGATATAGAAATGCTGGTTACAAACGATTGGTACCAAAATTCTTGAACGGAAAGTAATGGATAGGCTTAGTTCCATAGAAGATAGCAAATTCATCGAAATGTCTAGCATTATCAAGCCTGATAGAAATTCATGGCAAGTACTAATCTTCAAGTTAATTAGAAGTTAAATGTGTGCACATTTCCTAATAGAAAGCCATCTCAAGTCTTCTAATTTTTAGCTTTCATTTTTTTGATAGATACATTCATAGAAAAAGCAAAGTTGAATGAAAGCAAATATTATGATAGACTCAAAAAAAGGAAATAATATGATAAGGACTGAAAAACTAATACAAGGCGAGAGAAATTAAGTAAATAAATAGTGGCTCAAGAAAAAATAGAATGACATTTAAGGATAACAAATCAAATCCATTTTCCCTCTATTGCTACTAATTACACAAGCAATTGACCACACCTAATATAAAAGTGAAAAAAAAGAATAAAAACCCAGTGCCTTCTGTTCCATCAGACGATTAAAAAAAAAAAAGCAGTGAAAAAAATTACACACCAAGTTTTAAGTGACGCTTCATTCTTCGTGTACTTTTCGTCTTCTGCTTCTTCTTCTTCGTCATGAAGTATAATCAATTAATCGGAAATAAAAAATTATAATAATAACAATAACAATCTTTGGTTACCAGAAATTTTCCTAATCTAATAAAATTTCTAGACAAGAATAATATAACCAAGAGACGAATTTCAATTTCAGCGACAGCATTTTGAGATAAGAACCAAGAAAATAATGAGGAAAACTATAGAAGAGAGCGCAATGGCCACACCAAGAACCACCTTGTTTGGGCCGCGATGATGCTCCTTGTGAGTGGTGTTTTCGGAATCGGTGTCGTTGTAGTCTGAATCAGTGTTATCATTCTGCGACGAGTCCTTCGCCGGAGGCGGCGACATCGGGAATCCGTGCTTATCACAGGGCGCAATCCCGAGCTTCATTTTCGACGACAAGATGGACCGATTATAGCACAGATTATCGTTCCCACCGACCTTGAACACAGCCAATCTACTGATGAACGACGCATTGAACGGCATAACCCCTCGAAAGTTGTTGTTCGCCAGATTCAAGTACTTCAGGGTCTTCATTCCAGTGAAGTACCTGGGAATGGTCCCGTTGAGCTGATTGGAGCTCAGATCAACGTGAACCAAACTGGGTATGGCCGAAATAGACTCCGGGACGGCGCCGGACAGCGAGTTCGACGCCAAGGAAAGGTTATGGAGCGAAATGAGGTCCCCAATCGTGGTTGGTATTTCGCCATTGAAGGAATTAGAGGAGAGATTCAAGCTCTGGAGGTTCTCGAGACGATTAATCGAACTGGGAATCCTTCCCCTGAGCTTATTCCCCGAAAAATCGATGTGGGTCAGGTTGGGGCTGAGGTGCCTGGGGAAGAACCCGGTGAGGTTGGCGCGAGAGACGCTGACGGACCTGATCTTCTTCATGTTGCCGAGAATTACGAAAGGGCCACTGGCGTTAACCATGACGTTGGAGACGGTGAGATCGGTGAGGTTCTGGAGGCGGGAGAGCCAGACCCCTGTAAGCCGGCGGAGGCTGCTGATGGCGGTGAAGGAGCGGAGAGACAGGGCGAGCTCGGGAGGGAAGGCAATGGGGGCAATGGGGCAGTTCTCGAAGCGGAGGGACTGGAGGGTGGAGAGGGACCTGAGGGCGGTGAAGGAGAGAGCGACGTCGTCGGAGCAGTTGAGGAGGCGGAGGGAGAGGAGGTGGCGGAACGGCTTGGAGGAGTCGCAGAGGGTGATGTTGTTGCGGAGGAGAGCTGGCTGAGTGCAGGGATCTTTGGAGGTGGGAATGTTGAGCGATTGGAGGGCTCTGAGCTGTTTCGGGTCGAGGGTTGAGGAGCCCGGAGACGGAGAAGGAGAAGAAGAAGAAGAAGAAGGTGGAGATGGGGAGAGAGAAGGAGAAGGAGAAGAGGAGGAGGAGGAGTTGTTTCGGGGTGGGGTTGGAGAGGAAATGGGCGACGGAGTTGGGGAGACGACGGCTCGTGGTGATGTAGCTGAGAAGGTTGTTGGTGTAGCTGAGAGGAGAGAGAGGAGGAGTAGAGTGAGCAGCAATGGCGGTCCTTCCATTGCAGAGAGGGGAGAGAGAGAGAGAGACTAGTGTTACAGTGATGGAGGTCTGAGAACTGAGAAGAAGGCAGGCAGAGAGAGAGAGAGAGAGAGAGAGAGAGAGTAGTGAGCTGGGACGGAGTGAGGAAGATTAAGGAAAGAGTGTGTGTGAATGTGAAAGTACCATTATACCCTCGATTTTCTTGGTTAATAACAGTAGGGACTTTCCTCTGCCTCAATTCCTATTTTTGCACCCTTTACCGTGTCTGGTTGAACTTGTTTTTTGTTTTTAGTGAATGTTTTTAGAGAAGTTTTAGGGCTTAAATGGTGGGATTAGTAGGAGTGTTTGGTGGCTTGGATGGTGGACAACAATGCCTTCGGCCTTTGGGTTTAAGTTTATGCATTATAGAGTGACTTAACTGAGTCAATTCTTTGGCTGCCCCACTTTCTAGACTCGTATGATAATTTTTCTTAGCATGCTAAAAAGTGCTTACATTGAAGCCGATTTAGATGTACTAACAGCCCTTTCTTGCAACCCTTAATCGAATTAATTAGTTGGTTCGATCATTGAATTTGGAAACCTCCAGATCTAAACCATGAACAGATTTCTTATTTGTTTTTCTTTCATTAGAACTAGCTTTGCTCATTTAATATTGATGTAGAAAACAAGAACCACTATTATATATATTTTTTTCTTAAAAGTATCCAAATTCTATTAAGATATTTTCTTTTTGGGGCTGGTGTAAGGCCTTCTCTAACCCACACCATTTTGGTGTGAGAAAAGTGTTGGGTTTTGGCATAACTCAACGTCTTTTCTGAATGTTAATTTGATCATTTCTGAATGTCAATTTGGTGTTTAGACTCACTGGTGAATAGTATTATGTTAATATTGTGTGAAATTGTTTAGAAATACCATTTTTTATTTATAAAAAAACTACAAATGAATCTTGAATGTTTTAGTTTTGATTTTATCTGCATAATTTTGGCCAAAATTAACAATCTTTTGGTATCAAAATATTAAAATCTTCCTTTTACATCCTACATTTTTACTATTATTTTATGGTTAAATTTATATAGAGTAAATTTAATATATAAATAATATGAAATATCAATTTACAATATGGGAACATAAAACTTATATACGGACATTAAATAAAATGATATAATATTTAAACTATTTGAACACTAAACATAATGCAATATATATATATATATATAATCTATAAATTAGTAATTTTAGTTAATAAAGTATACTATATTAATTGATTAATTTCTATAACTTTGTTAAATAATAAAACATATTATTAGATCAATACACAAAAAAAAAAAATTCTATATATGGGCATTATTAGTGAAATTGATAAATAATGGGGAATTAGAACAAAATTATATAAAAAATAGATAAAAAGGAATTTACCGAAAATATTATTTTCGTGTTAGAAATGGAGTAATTTATTGGAAATAAAGTTATTGTTTAGCGCGAAATTTACTTTAAAATAAAATAAAAATTACATCAAAATAGAGGAGTAGGTCAGAGATACCCTAAGAATTTATCAATTTTATTATAAAAACATTATTTTGGATTTGGTATTTGGAACTACAAATATGTCAAATCTTCTTTTTCATTCTAAGGAAACTCTTATTCTCTCTACAATATTTCCAATTCACACAATTTTTTTTTTTTTTTTTTTTTGTGTGTGTGTGTGTGTGTTTTTAAGTTGATTTCCATTCCAGCATTCTTGCAACGTCCTTGTGGCTATAACATTTACAAAGTAATGACCCTAGAAATTCAGTGTTTACAGCAACAATATGAATTCAAAATCAAGAAAGAAAGGTTTTGGTTTACATAGTTGTTGTTGGACAGAACCTTTGTCGAGTTCACAATGTAAATAACTAAAAAGTAAAGGGTGTTTGTGACGTTTCGAGTCCAAGCGATTGCATTAGGGCTGTTGGACACAAAGTACAGTCTGTCAAAAGCAAGGGTCAAGGACCGTCGATTCGGACTTACAATTTTCAACCTTCAAAGACTACCGTTGCAATTAAATAATACTGAAGGGGTCAAATAAAATTGGAACTTCACAACATCACTTGTCCCTTTAATCAAATATTTATTTTATTTTTTAAGGGATCAAATTTTTTATTTCGGTTAATCAAATATCAAACTAAACCAAACAACAACCAATATGATTACGAATTATGTCGGGCGGACTTACGTGTTGTCCAGCTCTTTTTCAATAGGCTTTAATTTTTCATTATTCTTTTTTGGGCACTTTAATTATACCATTATCCTTCTTTTTTTTTTTTTTTTTTTCAAGTAAGAAACTTTGAAAAGCATTACTTTTTTAACTGCGGAAACTGGACCCTTTTTGGAATTCTGGACTTCAATATCCTCTCATCCCTAAAAAGAAAAAAAAAACGAAAAGTTTAGGACTGTAGGGCGTGGATTATGCATTGGCTAATAAATAGCCATACCAAATTATGCACATGATAATTACACATTCATTACCACTTTTTTTTTTTTAAAAAAATTAACAAATTTGGATCAGTGCTGCATAGGTACAGGATCATATATGAAATTGTATAAAGATGAAAACAAGGAATTACAGGCCTTTATGTAGTAGTGTGAAAAAGAAAATCTTTAGAACTTTTCCCCCCCCCTTTCTAACTTACTCAAGTTAAATAGTGCCAAAACCAGTCTAAAAACACTTAATGGGACCAATTGTCTTATAACTAATTAACATGAGAGTTTATACTTGTCATTCACTCAAGTAAGAAAATTTGGGAATTGGTATTCATTGAAATTTCTTATAAATATAATAAAATATATAAACTTTGGGATTTTCTTTTCTTTATTCTTACGTTTCTAGTAAGGCAATTAGCGGAAAGAGAAAGGCATCATAAATCCTCCTAAATTACAAGGAGACCAAAAACCAATATTTTTGCCAAATATGTATATTGATCTTTCTCTTTTTGCATATCAAAATTAGAAATCCCACTATGGTATAAGATAGTTTATTTGACAGACTAAATTGCAACCCAAGTAGGTTTGTTTTTCTTTTTCATTAATGGTCTTGTTAAGTAGGTGTACATATGTAATAGATAAACAGTCAAAATAGTTGACATTTTTGCTATCGCTAGGAGGTGAACTATTGTAAAGACAGAGAAAGGGCAGAGATGCAGTATTGGGATTCGAATATAGCTTTAGGTGATAAAAGTTCCCAGTAGATCTCAGAATTTTCGGTATCACATACTATATTACGTAACATATAACGTAGGCTTTTTCCCAAAAATTAACTACTAGCCATGAATAAATTTTTCTAAACCGAAAAGAAAAAAAAGAAAAATTTGAAAAAAAAAGAAAAATTCTGTGAGACAATTTAACAAAGCACACTTAGTTACCCATCCCAGGTGAAACCCAACAATATCACATAGTATTCCTTTATATGCTTTCAATAAATCAAGCTTCATAGTTGTATCTTCTTTAGTTTCTGTCTAATCTTTTATACTCTCGACTTCAAATAAAGTGAAATAATGTCTCCAACATCTGTGTGAATTGTACCTATAATAGTTTACATCCGTCTTTCCCAAGAAGTGTAATAATACCTCCAACATTTGTGTGAATCATACCTATAATAGTTCACATCCGTTTGCTCCATCGAAATTTTTTTTGGAAAGGAACTGCATAAAAATTAGGAAAACAAAATCAGTTATGTTATTAAAAAGAAAAAAAAAAGAAGAAAAAAAATCATTATAAGATCAAGATTAAGCTTTATGGTATTATTTATCCATATAGTACATACCATCGAAAAGTTACTCCATAAATATGGAGATACCACGTAAGTTCTCTTCCAAATTGATGTGAACAAAAGAGGTTCCCAAAATTCACAGCTTCTTGATAATGATGAAATAGCTAGTTCTAGATCTTGGCTTGAATAATCAAGATTGTACAATATATGAAACAAGGATTCATACTTCATGTTCTCAGGGATAATCAGTCTGCAAATAAAAATCATGAAAATGCATAAGATGTGGAAGTGAATGTTTGTATGGGAATTGTCACGATATAGAGTATAACATATATACCTGATCTTCAAGAGATAAAAATGCCACCATCACATCTTCCATGTGATGAATCTTTTCAAATAATTCCTTCAATTTGTTGAACCAAACTATTTATCGTCGGCCCGTCCAAGGCGAAAATTGAACTTGGCTTTTGACAAAGATGAAACGCTTAGAGAATAGAAAGGCAGCTGGTTGTTACTATAGTCAACTTCAAGTAAATTTGGAGCATGGATTATGGTTTCTGCTTCCAAGTTAAAGCAATCCATAATGATTAATTCAATGTCTGGCTGGAAATCTTTGCAGTTGTAGTTAAAGTATCAATATTCTCTATTATCAAAACCTTGAGTCTAGCAAGTCTAGTAATTTGACTTTGAAGCCATTTACTTGTTATGTTAGTCCTCTCTATCGCCAGTTTCTTCAAAGTATCTTCGCTAGCTTCCAATTTGATCACTGATGGTAAAGAACCAGAATATGTGAAAGACTCAAGATTTGGTGCCCTTATCGCAACCTTGCTAATCTCATCACTGGTCTTGATTAAAAGACTTTTCAACTTAACCATATTATTTGGAATCTCTAGACTGGCCAAGCCTCTACATTTTATGACCCTAAAATCATCAAGCATAGGACTGCATGAGATAAAATTTTGAACTACACTTGTATTAACATCCATATTTTCCAAACGAAGAATTTTCAAACCAGGGATGTCTCTGTCTTTGTAACTCGTCAAGTTAATACGTACAACTTTATTGTGGTTATTTAGAACCCATGAAGATTTTTGCGTTTACAATCAGAAGGAGTTGCCTTTCTAAGGGTTCTTTGTAGGAAAAATTGTATACCCGAGTTGATTAAAAAACTCAACTCTTGGCAATTTCGTGTGATCTTCAACTTGAATGTGTGCGCACAAACTTCTTGCTTTTCGTAGCTTAATAAAGACTTGTATAGAAAATTCAAGAATGAATGACAATTGAACCCAAAGGAGGTTTGTTCAAGATCCCATATGAGGCGTGAATCCCATAACCTTTTCCATCTCTTTGATGCGAGACTTATACGAGCTGCATCCTTTGTGGGAAGAAAACATAAAATGTGTTGAACAATCTCTTCAGGCAATTTAGAGATTAAATCCACGATGCTAAATCCCTGATATATCCCTGATTATTTCAATACTCTTCTTGTGTGAATTCTTTTTCTCCCAAGCTAAATAGCACCTGAGTGTTAAAATACTAACAACCATTCGCTTACCTGATTCTCCTATTATAACTCAACATTTTGAATTCATGTCGGATTCTACTTTATTATTTCAGATGTCCAAATTGGATTAGGACATTAATCCTATTGCGACACTAACACATAAGCTATATATATATAGGGCACCAATCCAGTAGGTATTTTTTTTTTTACCTATGTATAGGTATCAATTTGGCCAATGAAAATTTAGCATGCACATTTTTTTATTGTAAAAAGTAAGAAAGAGAAAGAACATTAATGATGCACGTCTTTTCATGCACTTCATTGTAGCCATTGGATCACTATCTAATGGTGATCCAATGGCTAAAAAAGAAATACCTACCCATAGATAAAGAAAAAAAATACCTATTGGATTGGCAACCATATATATATATATATATATATAATTTTTAAGGCTTCCTTTTTTGCACTTATTATTTTTTAGAAGGGGAGCTATATTTGTACCCAAGACGCATAAAGACACCTCTAATCTAAATTAATCCCACTGAATATTTTAAAAATTGTAGTTTTTAATATTGGCACTCCACATAATTCTTAAAATAGGTGTTTCTGTAAAATCCTAAATTTTGTAAGGGTAATTAAGTAATTTTAATTCAAGGGTATTTTGGTAATTTTATATTTTGAATTATTTTAATTAAATTATTGGTGTTGAATCTAGACAAGATTAAGTCTAGGTGCATTTGGGACAAAAGTGAAAAAGAAATTACAAACTGGGGACAAAAGTGTAATTAAGGAGGGACTAAAGTGAAAAAATCTTTTTAAAATTGTGGCCAAAGTGGAATTTCAGAAACTTTTTTTTCGGTCGAACCAGATCACGCCACGTGTCCCACTACACAGTTTCTGAAAATTTCATATAAATCCCCCAATTTTTTTCTTCCTCTCCACCAAGATCCCCTGAACCTACCTACGGAAACTGTTCACCCACCGCACTTCCAGTCACCGCTGTGCCTGACGCGCCAACCTGCCGTGACCAGAAGACGCCGACGAAGCCATGCCCGGTGTCGCCGTCCTGTTCCGCCACTCCTCGCCGGAGAAAAAGCAGCCCGAAGCCACCGCCTGCCGATCGGTTTTTTGCCCGCCGTTCCGCCGTCCGACGTCCGATCACCTCACCACCACCACCGTTGGATTCATCTCGACTCCAGCTTTCATTTCTAACCACTCTCGGCCTCCAACTCGGCTTCGGTGAGAAGTTGACTACTGTAGCAATTTTATAATATTTAAGTTTTGTGGTATTTTCGTAATTATTTCAGAATTGGGTTATTTTTCCTGAGAAAATTTTACCACGTGATAGAGGAGTTTGAAACATGAAATTTCATGATTTTGAAGTGTTGAAATGATAACCAGAAGATCATTAATTATTGGGATGAAAGTATGGTATTTTTCTAATTATTTTTAAAATGTGATATTTTTATAATTTTTGGATTTTTGAGTCCACTTAGTGTTCGGGACCTCGAAACTGAGGTCTAACTTCGAATTTGGACTCAGTGAGTTCGGGACATGAAGTTTGATATAAAATACCACTATTTTCTGAAGTGGCACAAAAATCAAGAAAATAACTCGTGAATTGCACCGTTTTGTGTGCCACGGGCCGGTCCCGTACCGGGACCCATTTTCGACGAACTTTATATCTAAACCAATGTTTTTGGCTGTTCTGAATTCAGTGGTAACCTCTATTTCTCAATCCGAGACTCCGTTTGAAAAGTCAACTTTTTAAGTGAACGTGACGAGATTTGAAAACAACTATCCGAATAACCCGGTGATCAATTGAGGATATTTCTAGCGTCATTAGCTCAGCATAACTACTATTTCGAGGTAGAGGATTCAATTTCTTTGTTTTCTATTATTTTCATTAAAATTGGAATTGATTCTGAAAATGAAATTTCGTGATTTTATTAAATTGAATTATTTGAATAGTTATTTAAATAAACTATGAATTTGTGAAATATTGTAGACTGTTCTAGACATTTTTACATATAATTTTATGCAAGTTTTATATTTAGAATTTGGTAAAACCATAAAAACTGTACTTTTGGATTCTTAAGTACAAAATAGATTTTTAATTAAAAATCAGATCATGTCTAGAATATTAAACTACTGCATGGTTGTTTGAGATTCTAAATATTGCACATTTCATATGATCATGCATGAGAGTCATCTTAGGCATCACGGTGTTGTAGTAGGCGGACTAGTACACCCGCTTTCGGTGAGAGCCCATAAACCTGCGCGAGGTTTATTTTTTGACTATCTCCATTCGGTAGGCGCAGGTATTCGGTGCTCATCTAGTTTGGTAGGATTAGACATACGGGTGTCCCTCCGGTTTCCAGAGATAGATGTCAGGCAATGAGCACTCAATACATGTAATATAAGTTGCTCTAGTTGTAATGAGAGGACGAAGGTTCATGCGATGTGTTGATTTATGTGATGTGTATTATACTTATTTTATTATGACTTTTATATATTTGACCTGGATATCTGGTTTTGGGTTTTAGCAAGGATTTCTGTAAATGGTTTAAATTCTTAATGTTTATAGAAATATTTTCAAGTACTACTAATCATGCAGGTGCTTTGAGAATTATATAAAGATTTTCTCAAAAAGGAAAATTGAGTAACCTACTGGGTATTTTATGCTCACCTCCTCTTATTTTCTCTACAAGTGATGTCCAGTTTAACATTGACGATCAACAAGCGGAATAGAAAGCTACTTTTTATTTGTAGTAGTGTCTGGGTAATGCTAGGAGTGTGAAATCAAGACTTGTGTTTAAGTCTTGATAAATAATGGAAATTACTAGCATTCGAACTAAGTGTACTACTTTGAATATGTCTGTAAATTTTATATGCTATACTAGTGTGATGTTGAGGTGTGAATGATGATGCTTGACTAATGACTTGAATTTGGTTTTATTAATAATTATTCAGTTTATGTTTATTAGTGACTATGAACTGTGAGATAGACTCGCTGGTTGTAATTCCAAATACTTTTGTTTTTAGTGCTATTTTAAAAAAAATTTAAAAATCTTTTATAAAAAAACTAAAGAATTTCCAATTCTAGTGAAATTCTCATTCTGCCACTACTCCGGAATTTGGGTCGTGACAGTTTCCTCACTTATCCTATTAATTTAATCACGTATTAATTTTGGCATCTCTATTGATATTAAGGCATTTATTTTCTGGAAGAAAAATGCAAAATCAACCAATTTTAAAAAATATAAAAATATAGTCAATTGATTTGTTCGTGTTATTAGATATCAAATAAAGTTTAAGTTTTTTTAATAAGAGTTTATATATTTTTTTAGATGTAAATCAAAAAGAGAGGAAGAGAATATTCTAAGAACTATGGTAAAAGCTTGTTCCTAATGATTAATTGAAAAAAAAAAAGAAAAAAAAAATTCTAAAAAAACAAATGACAATCGTGGTTTTAGCAGACAAACAAAGGAAAAAGAAAAAGACGATTAAAATGCAACATTCTTGGAACTAAATAGAATTTAAGTTCCTTTATATGTATATATTCAGCGTTGAGGACTAGTCCTTCATCATTTTCTTGTTTTGCTGGAAATCACCATTTTCTTCCTGAATTGATGAACAAAATTTTCAAAATAATTATAAACATAATAAATTTCCTTCAGAGAAAATTATAAACATAATAGCATAATAATGATAATAAATAATGATTTTTTGTTGTTGATAATAATAAATATTATCAGGGCTGGAGATAGGATGTTCGTTGAAAAAGTTTAATGAAGAGTTTTAATTGTAATATAATGGAGTGTAATTATTAAGAGTGAATAATCGTAAATTTTAAAAAATATTATGTATAAATTTTATATTTTGGTCTTTTTACTTAAGGATAAATATGCAATAATTTTGTATTTTTTTTTAAAAATATGAATACCTTAATGCCACTAAGAGCTACAAATATAATCTCTCTTTTTAGAATTCAAATTAAATAAATCAACTTACCTATCATTGCTAAGTACTTATACGGCTAAACAGAGGTCGTCCTGCACCATCAAGGATATTCGGTTCTCATGTCGAATGTGTATACATAATTATGAACGAACGGAAATACATAATAGTATCAACTTCACATAAAAAAAAACAATGTGGATTTTGAAATTTTATAGATTATTCGTCGGTAGAATGGAAAGAATTAGGAGAAGAAGGGCCCAAGGGTAATGAATGGAAAGAAAGAAAAATTGGAAGAAGAAAGGATTTTCTGATTAGAGGCATAAAATTAGCTAAGCATTTTATTCGATCAATATAGAACTAGAATGGATGATTTTACTTCTATTTCTTTGTATACATCATTATGAACAAACAAAAATACATAATAGTATCAATATATATATATATATATATATATATATATATATATATACGGGTGATATTTTAATGGAAATTTTTATTTTATTTTTCTCAATGGATAGGTAATCTAATTTGATTTATTGAATTTTAATCTAATGATTATAATAAAATTAATAAATCTACCAAAAAAAGAAAAATCTAATTAATATGTATATAAATGTAGAAAACTATTTATGACTTAAAAAATTGATAATATGTTTGTGACCTATAAGTTGGATAGTTTTTTTCTTCCAATCCCTTTTTCATTGTATTTTTTTTTTCATTTTCATTCATTATTCATTTCTGTATTTTTACTCTCATTTCCTTTCTTTCTTTATCTCTTATCATTGTTATTACTAATTATATTTTTTTTTCTTTTTTTCTTAAAATTTTATTCGTACACACTTTTTTTTTCCCCTAAGTTAACTAATTTAACTAATTTTCTTTCTAATCATATAACTTATCTAGTTGATAAAGACTTTTCTAATTTTTTTTACGTTACAAGCAAAATTTTGTTTTCAAAACTTTTCCATGTATTTAATTTCAATATTTACATATTACGTGTTACATATTTTATGAGTCATATTTTTACATGTATTTTTTTAAAAGCTTTTCCACGTTTTTAATTACAATATTTTTAATTACAAATATCGAAATTATAATATTTTTTAATTACAATATCGTATTTATCTATATTAAGGTTATTTCCATATTTATTGCAATAATGTTTACTACTTATCCCATTTGACATGAAAACTACTAATATTTTTTATCAAAATTTTTTCCTAGAAAAAGTCATTCTTTCTTTTTCATAATTTTAAAACTATTAGTATAAAAATTAAAAAAACAGAAGAAGAAAAAATCAACTATATACTAATATTTTTTATCAAAATTTTTTCCTTAAAAAAATCATTCTAAATTGTTTTCCTTAAACAATCACTCCAAATTTCTATCTATTGGAAAAAGGATTTTCTGAAAAAATTATAATGAAATAATTATAGATAAAAACGTAGTTTATTATTACAAATCATTATTAACTTGGTTAAAGTAGCCATCTAAAAAAACAAAAATCTTAATTGAACATCACCCACGTATACTTATTAATAATGATATCATCCCCGAAAAACAACAAGACCTCAAAGACATTGAGTTAAAACGTAACATCAACGTAAATGGTAGTTTCGTAAGACCGACAAAACTTGAGAAAAGAACTACCACTTGGAAAAAGGTAACAATCTCAGAAAACGATTACGACAAATAATTAGAGGATTATATATTTTACATAACAACACATATATGCTTTGGGACTTTATTTTCTTTGTCCTTAATCATTACTACATAACATGAAAGCATCATATAACCAGGCAAGCATTACTCTCGAGAAAATTATGCAGGTGCTCAAGATCCAAATTAATCCAATTAAACCGATCAATCAACTTATCGTCGAAGACTGGATATCCAATTACTATTAGAAGGATAATTTTCAAATTAATTTGGTCGACGGATTGCATGTTCAAAAATTATATTAAAACTGAATGAATCCAATTACATATCATAATACAGTTTTTTCATATGATCAATAGTATAATATATATATATATATATATATATATATATATATACATGCTTGTATTTTTTTTTCTTATTTGATATTTTTAATTTTTTTATGAGGACATCCTAATCTCCTAGTCTTAAACTCATGTAATCATACATAGTCACAACCTCAACTTCCAACTCACGCTAATCAAGCCTACCATCGTGCACAATAATACACTCGTTTATAAGTCAATACTTATGCATATATATAATAACCAAGAATCAAAAGTAAATCATTTGTACAAAATCTTAGAAAATAACTCTCGTAAATTTCATATAAAACATCGCCCTTTCCTTAGATAAAGAATTATTGTCTTTTGCTCTCTCTTTGATATTATCTCCACTACATTTGAAGGCAATTTTCTAAATCATAAGGTTTTTCACAAGGTTGTAACGAGGACAATGAGTAATAGGTGTAAAAACCTAAATTTGTCAAGTGTATTCTATTCTTTTTCTTTTCAAATAAATAATAAATAAATAAATGATTTTTAAATATATTTTTCCCCCTTAATTCTCTCTCTACCCGACAACCTTCTCTCTCTTTCTTTCTTTTTCTTTTTCCTTTTCCTTTTCTTTTTCTCCTTCTTTCTTTCTTCTTCTTCTTCTTCTTCTTCTTCTTCGTAAACTTAAAAAAAAACTAGTCACCATCACAGACAACAAGCCGAAGCTTCTCCCCCACGGCTAGCGTCTATCTTTTCTGGTAAATTAGCTCCGGTAAGCCGATTTCTAAGTTTATTTCGGCATTTTACAAATAAATTTTTAACATAAATACAATTATTTTTGTGATGTTACTTTTATTGCCGTAAAAATTTTATGAGGTGGAACAAAAGATTGAATCATTAATGAATATAGTGGCGTTATGTTAAAATGATATCCGGTTAGAAAGAAATTTTAAATTGAAAAATGTGATATTTTTCTAATTCAGAAATAATAGTGATATTTTTATAAAACTAAATAGTGTTGGACTAGAGTCTATTACTATTCAGATTTGGGCCTTGGGCTGAGCTTTGAAAACTATCATTTTCTAAAATATTTATTTGAAAATGACATTTTTACAAATAATCATCAAAGTCGATATTTTTTTTCAAATATTTTCGAAAGTTAGAAAATCTGAGATTATTCTGGAATTGGACTGTGTGACTTCTATACATGTTTATAAAATCGTGATCTTGGATGATTTAGCAGATTTCCTACCCAAGGTATATTAAATTCTAGAATAATATCAAGCGGAGTTTTAAAGCATTATTTGGTTATGTTGTGCATAGTTATTATTATTATTATTATACATATCTTGTTACATATTGTACATACCATAGGATCACACATGAGATACATCTTAGAAATCAAGGTGTTATAGTAGGCGGACTAGTATACCCATTTTAGGTGAGTGTCCGTAAACCCACGCGAGATTTTTCTAATTATTCCCATTCGGTAGGTGTAGGTATTCAGTTGCCCCTCCGATTTAGTAAGCTAGACACATGGGTGTCTCTACAGTTTTCGGAGATAGTTATTAGGTAGAGAGTATTTACACACGTAGTACAAGTTACTCTAGTTTGTGATGAGAGTGTGTGAGCTCATGGGATGCTTTGAATTATGATATGTACAAATGTGTATTTCTGGTTTTAGTTTTGAATATGTGACTACTTTGGATATTAATTATTTTATACTTGGTTTATAAATAGATTTTGGAAAAGGTATTAACTATGTAGATTTAGTGAAATTTCCAATAATAAAAAAAAAGTAATTGAATTTCTATTGAGCATTCACATGCTCACCCCCTATTTCCTCTCCTTTTCAGGTGTCGATTTATTTTGTGTAATTATTCTGGTGGTCTGGCAAGCATGCTTAGTATATGCTTGCAGTTCCAATCCTCTTCATTGGTTGGCTTGTACTCTGTATCAATTACCATTTTCTAAGTCAAAATTTATTTTGCCACTAATAATATATTTACTGAGTAGATATATGAGGATGATTTTTGTTATTAAATCGAGTACTTAAACTGTTTTATTAAACTTTATGAATTAATAAAAGTTTTTAAACTAGATAATTAGGATTTTCTCTCATCTTAAAATGAAAAATTTACTTAGAAATTTAAAACTGGTAGATGATATCATAATTTTTTTCATTTTGTCCAATCTTGTAATTTACTTACTTTTAAGTACTAAACTTAAATTTCAAGTACTTAAATTTTTCTGAAATTTCAGAAACTACTATTTATCACTATTTTCACTTAAAATTACTAAAAGTCACAACCTTAGATTTTTGGTCGTGATAGTTTTGGTATCAGAGCTTCCAGTTTTGGATTCGTTTGGGATCTTGCATGTGATATTTTGATGTCTGAAAAGGATTTAGAAAAGTATTTGACAAATACCTCATACATTACTTAAGAATTGGCTAAATAGGTTATTTTTGCTCCGATTCATTAAAAATACTCATCCTCTCCTCTTTGTTCTTCTTTATAGATGATTGATGTTGGATAGAGTTGTAACTCCACCAAGCAAAAGTAGAAGTACCTACTGATAATACATCGTTACGTATCTCAAATTAAAAGGAAAAGCAAAAGTAGAAAAATTTTTAAACAATGAAAAAAGAATAGGATTAAATAGCAAATCAACTAGAGGATAATTCCTCGGCAATGATGCCAAAATTTGGTGTGTCGTTAAATAGCCAAATTATTTTACCTTCCTATTTCTACCTAGTAAAACTTAGGAAAATCCTAATAATTACCTAGATAGTGACAAGTAAGGATCGATTCCATGAGGAATTGGTCTAACATAATAAACTACTAATTCTAAGGTGAAGAGGATTGAGAATAGAAACAAAACTAAAAATAAAATAAAACACAAGCATATAATATAAAGTAATTAAATTAATATTTCATTCTCCACCATTAACCATTTATGTAAATTATTTGCAAGATTTTAATAGTTATTTAATAAATTTACCAACTATAAATAGTCTATGAATGCATAATTATTCTTATCTTTTCTTTGATTATATATTAACTAGATAAACACGATAGATAAGTCCTTTTCATCAACTAGTCTAAGCAAACACTCTAGAATTAATTGACAAAAGCATTGTTGTAAAGAAGAATCTTAGATTAATCTAGATTATAAACTCCAAAATATAAAATCTAACCTAAGTAATGTTCTTCACTATAGATAACTCATCGAACGATCAAATCATCTATAGTTTAACTTCTTATGAATTGAAATATAATAAATGCCTATAACAAAGCCTAGCATTAGAATCATATTATGACTATTTAGTAGTACTCCTAAATAAATCAAAACATCATTCATAAGGCAATATACATAGAAGAATATAAATAACTTTAATTAAACAACTAATTATATAAAATCTGAAAAATTAATAAACGTTCATGTCTTAAGACTTTGAAATCATCTTTAACCTAATCTAGGGCCTATTCTAGTATATATATGAGAATAAATAACAAGAATAATATGCATGAATCAAATAAAAACTAAAAGAAAAGAAGGAAGAATGAAGGTTATGGCTGCAGAGTCTCTCGAGCTTTCCTCCTCGCTCTCTCCTCGCTCTCTCTAGGTTTTAGTATTATTTAGTAGCTTCTAGTTGTCTAAGACTCTTTCTATCTACTGTAAAAAGTCATAGTTATAGGCAATTGAATATAAGAGATGTCTAAGTAAGTCCCGTAAGAATAGGAAATTTGGGCCATCAAAAATCTAGTAAATTGGTTGAGAACTGCTTCATTGGTATCGCAACGCATGGGATCCAATACTGTGACATCAACTCTCTGGAACTTTTTTATTTTTTTTCAGAGAGCACATATTGGCGCCACGGTGCCAGACTCTTTTCAGCTCGGTTTCTTCTAGCTTCATCTAACTTGTCTCATTTCAGCTCATTTTCGACCTGTTTCCACTAATTTTTTTTCGTATCTGCTCTAAAATACCTTAAAACACATAAATGACACTTTTAGTCTGAGAATGATATAAAAATCTATAAAAATCTACAAAGTGGTATAAAAAATAACTATCATTTAGATGTAAAATTAATATCTATCAGTTACCATAGACAAATAGCCAAAGCGAAGTGATTAATAGATGTGTGGAAACTTATCTCCCTCGTTTTGCAAATGCCACACCTAATTTGTGGGCTCGATGGTCACTATAGGCAGAATATTAGTATAATACTTCATTCCATACTTTGTCTAAGTCCATTTCTTTCTGGGCTCTCTATGTGCTTGAGCTTCCACCATTGCTGCATTTTGACAAAGGTTCAACCATCGTGTCTATCGTTGAGCTACAAATGTGTGAACAAGATGACATGCTTGAAGAATTGAAGATTCACCTCATATGATCCCTGCAGAAGATTAAGGACACGACTGATAACACTCGCCGAGATATTCATTTTGAAGTAGAAGATATGGTGTATCTCAAGCTTTGACTATATAGGAGAAAGTACTTAGTTATATGAGGTGAGAAGTTTTCTCCCCGTTTTTATAGGTCATATAAGCTGCTTGCTCGTGTTGGACATGTGGCGTACAAGCTATTGCTTCTCTTTTTAGCCACCATTCATCCATTGGTTCATATTTCATGGTTACACTAGCCTATTGGTGCTTCACACACTCCTTCCCCACTTCCAACTCAGCTTTAAGATGATTTAGAGTTGTTGATAGAGCCTGAAACTATTTTTGATATAAATGCTCCTATTGGTGGGATTGCCTCTAGAATGGAGGTTTTGATTCCTTGGAAAAGGTTGCCCTCCTTTGAAGTAACTTGGGAGCCATATGACATGATTTAACAACAACTTCCTAATTTTAACCTTGAGGATAAGGTGACTTTTATGGCGGCTAGGATTGATAAATCTCCCATTATATTCACCTATGCTAGGCGTGGGAAGAAAAAATGATTGAGCGTGTAATGTGGGGTTTTTATGGGATTTCAGGGTTTTGAATATTTTGGGAAATCTGTAAATATCGAATAGGAGAGCTATATTTACACCTCACATAATTATTATAACACCCCCCAAACAACTAAAAAGATAATTTAGGATAACAAATCAAAAGACATATTAAAAGTACCCCAAACACCCTCTAAAGCTAACTTTCATTCTTACAAATCCATGAACTAAAATAAATTAATAGTTTTATTCTTTACGATGAAAAAAATTAAATTATTAAACAAAAAACTATGAGAGAAATAAATAATTAATACGAGAAAATAAAAATACACGGTATTGAAAAAAAAATTTAAAAAGCAAACTAGGTATAAAAGCAAAGAAGTTTCACTTTTTTAACTTTAATTTAAGATTAAAGAGATTATTAAAAATAATTAGAACTAGAAAAGATGAATTATGTGTACAAAGAAATTTTTAAAAAAATAATAAGATAAAAGATGAAAAGGAATTTTGAATGGGAATGTTCTCGTAAAATAGAAAAAAAATGAGAGGTAAAGATAGGGCATTTTTTTTTCTTCTCTTTCTTAAATTATCTTTTTTAGTTATTTTAATGATCAATACAGTGATTTTATGCCAAGTTAGAGCATATATAGAATTCCCATATTGAATAGTATATAGGTTATGATGGAGGTAAGGAGGGGGGTATCTTTTAGTTGTTAATGAAATTAGGTCCTGACCTAGGAGGGTACTGTGCCTCTTGAATTGCTAGTGGTCCCTTGTAATCCATTGTCGTTTTCTTGCACTTGTTATCATCTAATATCAATTTTCTTCCTCTTGTTATCAGTTTAATTATGTAATTAGTTCCTTTGATTTTATCAATTGACCTCTAACCACAACAGTGCATCTTGAAACCTGTTAGGATATCCTCTATCACGGAGCCATATATCCAACCAATCTGTGAAAATAGAGAAACAATGATATGAGTAAGCAAATAAAAGATCATATAAACTTTTATAATTCAAAGTTTGTAGTGATAACAAACAGATTACACCCGAAATTTCATAGCAGTATCAGAAGAAGAGTGCAAAATATTGGCTATACTTCTTTTCTCCATTCTGTCTTATCTACATAGCCACAACTAGTAACATGAATTGCCTCCTTGATCAGCATTGACGGGTTAATAGATTCGGGCAGTCCTCCGTTCTCCATCAGCGTAGATTTGATGAATACAGATGAGAATCCAAAACTTTTCTCAAAACTCAGCTGGAAGATCAGCATTGACCTCCCATGCTCATCATAATCTACAAGAGAAAACCTAGAAAGGATGCATTTTAAGTATTGAGAACTATGTAATGATCTGTCTAAATTTAGCTTTATACGAATGCTAGACTTATCATCAATTTCCATATAGTTAACTATAGCTGCATCAGGCTCTTTGCATTTTGCATCTTGATAAACTTCTGAGAGAGCTCTGGAGGGCTTCTTATTCGGGCAGCAACAAGAGTAGCAACCACACCATGGGCATAATGAGGAAGGTTTTCGTAAACTTGAATCAATCAGAGCTGTAGCAGTAAAGTGCTTGCCTATTGAAATAACAACTTGTCTCGACATACACTGGTCCTTGAATACTATCAAGCCCTTTCATGTTAATCTATAAGAAAAAAATATTAGAACACTTGTTAAAATCCAAATGCTCGTAACTCTCACTGTTTTCAGTCATTTGAAACCTTATACCCCTTTTAGTGCAAAATCAACACATAAAGTAATCCAGATTCTTAAATAGCTCTCTTCAAAATTCTTTAAGTTATGGATTCCGTGTGTCTGAAAATTTGAACTTACATCGAAGGACTGTATTTCGATTGGCATATCTATCACTGCGATCAATTCCATCAAACTTCTGAAGGAACTGAACGTAGAATATGATAACAATATATAACAAAATTCTTATTCTTATGCTAGTTTGTTTCTGGTACTTTGAATTAGTCTAAGTTAGTTTTAATTGTTGTAACAGAGTAGATTTTCTAGGCTATATTTTTGGCTGTATTTTGTATTTAAACACCATGATAATCAATAGAAAGCTATCAGAAAATATTCACAGCAATATCTCTCTTCACTCTTACCATCTTTAGAATGCACCTCAGCCAACTTGAGGATCCATCGTCAAGTACATTGCCTCACAAATATCGTTGTTGTTATAAACATAGTGGTCACAGTTAAGGTTAAGAATGCAGGGAGCTTTAGTCAGAACGGCAAGACTCTAACATGTATTAGCCAAACATTTATTGATATCTTAGTAAACCTTACTACAAACAGTCTAAAATATGAAAACCTTTATACTTCAAAAGCATTTGAGAGAAAATACCAGAGCATTTTCAGCACCAGCTTTCTTATCGTGTTGGTAGCCGGGTTTCTTCTCTCTGGAGACAAAGAGCAGCCCAGAATTGGGTTTCAAAAAATGCGGATAACTGGGGTTCAAAAATAGCTTTAGGTGGTAAAGTTCCCAATAGATATGAGAATTTTGAAGTCACGTACTACATAATGTAACATAGGCTTATTTCAAAAATTAATTCCAAGGTCGTCTGTATCCATAGGCAGTTAGGAGTTTGCCTATAGCCCACTCAAAGGCAAGGCCCAACCAATTTTTTGTCCATATCTACTTTAAAAACATATTAAGACTTTAACTGAAAGAAAAAAAAAGTATCTTTAGAGATTGGAATGATAATATCTTATTGTTTGGACATTTTCATATTTCAACAGTAAAAAAAATATTTTTTTTCAAATTTCAAGAAGAATTGAATACTCCGATCATGTATTATCTTTACATATTTCACAATTGATATTTTGAGAATAAATTGTTATAACTACTCTATATTCACGTTATAGCTTGCATAAAAAATTTGGAGAGGACTAAGATTTTATTTTTAATTTTTTAACAGTACCGTTTACTTTTTCTAGAATATACTGATTATGTTTTTTTCCCCCCTTTACTTATATATAGTATCGATTTATTCTCAATTTTACAATGCATTTTGCAAACTAAAAAAAAAAAAAAGAAAATACTCCAATTTATTTTTCTATCTTTTAAAATCTCTCTTGTAGTTCCTATTTTTTTAGAGTTTCTAGTCAAAATAATAATAGAAAATAGAGATAAAAGAGCTATTAGATAAGTTAAATTTGAAAAAATTATTTAATTAGAATTGACTGTTTATTTAGTTCATTTCCAAATTCAATTTTTAATTCTTCTTTTTTTAATTAATTAATTGATTAATATTGATATTTAAATAATTTCACAATAGTCATTTATTATTATTATTGTCTTATATTGATTTTTTTTGGTAGTTAATATTACAATTATTATAAATATATCTAATAGAAAATATCCATCTAAATATTAAAAAATTTAATAAAAAGACATAACTAGAGAGTTTGGTTCATTGTAAAAGGGAGCTCTTAAATGTTTCTCGCTTTTAGTATGAGAATATAAACAACTCAAATAAAGAATTAATTGAACAAACATACTTTAAGAAATTGGGGAAAACAATTTTTTTTAATTTATAAAAAAGGTCTCCATTGGAGGATCCTCTACCAAATGAGCTTGAGCTAATCGTGAGGGTGGCTTAAGAGTAAGGCGACTGCTCTTTGAAACTCAAGCCTCTCATTTTATATATATATATATATATATATATATATATATATGTGCACCAATTAAATAGGTATTTTTTTTTTTTTACCTATGCATAGGTATCAATTTGGCCAATGAAAATTTAACATGCACATTTTTTATTATAAAAAGTAAGAGAGAGAAAGAGCATTAATGATGCACGTCTTTTCATGCACTTCATTATAGCCATTGGATCACCATTAGATGGTGATCCAATGGCTAAAAAAAAAATACCTACCCATAGATAAAAAAAATACCTATTGGTTTGGCAACTATATATATATATATATATATATAGGGCACCAATCCAGTAGGTATTTTTTTTTTTTACCTATGTATAGGTATCAATTTGTCTAATGAAAATTTAACGTGCACATTTTTTATTATAAAAAGTAAGAGAGAAAAAAAAGCATTAATAATGCACGTTTTTTCATGCACTTCATTATAGCTATTGGATCATCATTAGATGGTGATCCAATGGCTAAAAAAAAAATACCTACCCATAGATAAAAAAAATACCTATTGGTTTGGCAACTATATATATATATATATATATATGCATTATTATTTACATAATATAATTCGTTTTATTTGAAGATAAATAATTAAAACTTAGTTATATTTGACAATGTATACCTTAATTTTGTCATAATAATTGTATTTGTTACTTTTATATATTTCAGATTTACTAGCAAGTTTATAGTCCCACGTAGGCCAAAAAAAAAAATGAACCTTTAAGGTCTAATATAAAGGCCTCATTTTAAGTTATGTTGTCCTTGATTGACTGTAAGTATAAAGTATTAGTTATGAATAAATTTTCTAAATAAAAAATAAAATGAAAACAAAATTCTGTAAGATAATTCAACAAACCAAAGTTAGCAGCAGCAGACTTGGGTTACCTATCCCAATGTTAAATAGAATTCCTTTATATATGCTCTCAATAAATCAAGCTTTGTAGTTGTGTCTTCTTTAGTTTCAGTCCAATCTTTTATACTCTTGACTTTAGATGAAGTAATGCCTTCAACATTTGTGTGAATCATAACTACGACAATTCACTTCTGTTTGCCCATTAGAAAACTTTTTGGAAAGGAACTATGTACAAAAGAAAAGTTACTGCAGAATGGAGATACATATAGAGTCTCTTCCAATAAAAGAGAAAAATCATTATGAGATCAAGACTAAGCTTGATGGTATTATGTATCCATAGAGTACCATTGAAAAGTTACTGCATAAAGATGAAGTGTAGATACAAGTAGAGTCTCTTCCGAATTGAAGTGAACAAAAGAGGTTCCCAAAATTCGTAACTTCTTGATGGCGATGACATAACTATTTCTAGATCTTGCCTCGAATCGTCAAGATTGTACAGTATATGAAACAAAGAATCATACTTCATGTTCTCATGGACAATTACAATCTGTTTATAAAAGTCATGAAAGTACATAAAATGTGGAAATGAATGTTTGCATGGGAGTTGTCATGGTATAGAGTATAATGTATGCACTTGATCTTTCAGAGATGAAATTGCCACCAGCACATTTAATCTTTTCAAATAATTCTTTCAATTTACTGAACCAAACTGTTCTATAATTAGCTTCTCCAAGGCGAAAGTTGAACTTGACAGCGCCTAGAGAATAAAAAGTAGCTTGTTGTTACTACATTCAACTTCAAGTAAATTTGGAGCATCGATCATTGTTTCCACTTCTAGGTTTATGCAGTCCATAATGATTAATTTAGTCAATGTCTGGCTGTAAATCTTAACAGTTAAGTTATAGTATCTGTCACGACCTAAAATCTCATGCCGTGATTTTTTAGTAATTTTGAGTATAAATTAATATAAATAAAGAATTTTACAAAATTCGAAGAAAACTCAGTATTTGAATATTTCATTTTAGTCCTTGACTCATTAGAAATTCTATATAAAAAGGGACGCATCTTTAGTTTAATTTATTAAGAGAGATATGCCAATTAAAATTTGATGAAACATAATTAATTTGTACGAAAACTTAATTTGATAAAAACTTTAGCGTTGATTAAAATGAAGTTCGTAAATCTTGAGTTAGAAAGTCCAAAAATTGATTTACAAAATAAATCAAATTTCAAGTACTTAAAACTTTAAAAATATACTCCTTGGGAACTTTAAGGTCTCATTTATACATACCAAATCCTCAAATAATAGTAAATACATCCTTATACATTCACTTAGTAGACTCAATGAACTTGGCTACACAGTTAGACGTGGAGAAAGAGTGAGACAAAGAAAAGTACTAACCCAAAGAGGAATAAGGCCACGAGCCTAAGCTAAGCAACTTGCCAGGCCATTGAGACAACTGACACGAATGAGTGATCACCTGAAAGGGGAAAAAAGAGAAGAGGTGAACTCGAAATCTCAGTAGAAAAATTGTTACCTCAATTAAAACTTTTTTAGTGATGGAAAGCTCCTGCATGGTTAGTTTAATCTAAAATAACTTTGCAAAACCATATGTGCATATATTCATAGAAATATCCAAAAATTGAGAGTCCATATGCACATACATATAAATAGAGGCACATAAAACATAATACTCCAAAACTAATCAGTTCACAAATACATGACACAAATCCACCCATACCCATGAGTTTACCACCTTTCATCAATGGAAACTAGGGTGTTGGCACTATGTGTGCCATACAGCATGCCTGACACCTAATCCATAATCGGAGGGAACATCCGTGTGTCGCTTACCAAACTTAAAGGGGCAACCGCAGTGCCTATGCCTGCCAAATGGGGAGGTAATTAGAATAAAAACCCGCGCGGGTTCACAGACTCTCACCATCAGTAGGGCCACAGTGCCACACTGTAAAAACCCCATGATGCTAACCTGAGACTCATGTGTGATCCTATGACATGTGTACTCTGAACTGATGTGTAAAAGTAGCTATGCAATAAATTAAGTTCAAATGATACTCTGGTTTTTAATAAAATAAGTCATTAAATTGTATAGTATAACAACCCTATTTTAACATATCCAAAAATAAACTGCACTCAGAAAAGTTCCAAAGCAATCCAATAAATATATGAATCATATTATTCAATTCCATCATAGATATTTAAAAGTTCTAAAATCACATTTGTTCTCATATGTTGCAGAAAATAAGTTTTATTCAAAACGACATAAAAGAGAGATAACCGAATTCCTACCTCACTAGAATAGCGATACCACGCTATTGGATACTCAAGGTGCCATTGGACGATTACTTGGAGGGTCGGGACCTAATCCCATGCCCTTGATCATCCTCTTGCGAAAAATCAACTTCTCACCGGAGCTTCAATTCCACAAACAAACCTCTTCACAAAATTCCTAGCACTCAAAATAGCTAGGTTAGATATATGACTTGTTCAATTCGGGTCTGGGCTCACACCGGACCGGTGGCACGTAAAACGAGATAAAATCTCGACTGCCCGATCTTGATTTTCGTGTTAATCACCAAATGACACAATATATATATATTTATATCAAACTTCTCCATTTTCCGAGTACATTCCAAAAATGACAACAAAAACGAAATCTAACAGTCGGATCGACAACTAAAATTCAAAACTCAAAATACCCTAAAATGGTAACTTTCAATGCGGGTAAAATGAGATTGAGATATATGTACTTTGATGATCTTTGCGACGAGACGAATCCAACAGGACTGATTAGAGGTCGAATGGACGCCGGAATCTTTGCTGGCGACGAAAAGACCGAAGTGGCTGTTTCTCTTCTTCTGGTGACGGCGGGCGGCTCCGGCGCCCTACAGCTGACCAGTGCTAGTTTATGGCAGCCTGGGGAAGTTCTGCCGGTGGTCTGCTCGGCCGGACAATGGCTGGTGGTGGCTCGGCGGCTTTCTGCGTTCTTTCAGCTGAAAGAATGAGAGAGACGAGGGAAAGAGAGTGAATCAGGAGGGATGAGAAAGAGAGGAAGAGATATATATATATTTAATCAGTTTTTTTTTAAATCTAATAACCATTTTGCCTTTTTAAAAAATATGTTATTACAGTATCAATATTCTCTAATATCAAAACCTTGAGGCTAACAAATCTAGAAATGTGACTATGAAGCCAATTTCTTGTAATGCTGGTCCTTTCTATCGCTAGCGTTTTTAATGTATTTTCACTGGCTTCCAATGTTATCTCAGATTGCATGAACTATAATACATGAAAAGACTCAAGATTTGATGCCCTTATAGCAATGCTGCCGAGTTCAACACACCTCTTTATTGAAGATTTTTCAACTTAATTACATTATTTGAAATCTCAGTACTAGTCAAGCCTCTGCATTTGAGCTATGTTCAGTGGGAAGGAAAAAGGAGGGAAAGGAAAAAAATTGATAGAAAAGTGGAAAAAAATTGAAAACTTGAGTTGTTTGATAAGAGGGAAAAAGGAAAGGAAAGGAAAAGAAAAGAGAAAAGTAGAAGGAAAAAATGGTGGGATCTACACAAATTTTTTTCACTCAAAAGTAGAGAGAAAATATATAGAAAAATATTTTGTTAGTATATTAATAAGTTAAATTACAAAACTATCCTTATACCTAATTTTAAATAATAGTAATATTAGGGATAAAATTATTATTTTAAATTAAACTAACTTTTTTTCTTCCCTACGTACCAAATAACTACAAGATAAAAAAATTTTCTTTTTTATCTTACATATTTTCTTTTTTTTTTTTCTATCCGTTTTTTTTTTCTCTCTCAACCAATCATAGTCTTGAAGATCCCGAAATTATCAAGCAAAGGACTGCCTATGATAAAATTTTTAACTACTTTTGTATTACATCTATATTTTCCAAATTAAGATATTCCAAACTGGGAATATCTAAGTCTTCACACATAGTCAATCGAAATCCTTTTTTTTTTTTTGTGTTTTCGAATTCCATTTCACCCCTCTTATGAATGTATCTCATGTTTTTAACGTCAAATGGGGATCTTTATTTTCTTTTCAATTACATACGTTTTCAGAATGTGATTAATTTGTTTCCAGAGTATCTTAATTATTTTGGTTCAGACTCGGTCGAGTTCAAGTTGGCTCTTTTGTTCTGAAGTGCATAGTTTCACCTCCAAACTGTTGAAAAGTCAAAGATTGCGGCTGAAGCTGCAATCAATATTTGCCGTGCCAAGTTGGTTCTTTTGTTCTGAAGTGCACAGTTTCACCTCCAAATTGTTGAAAAGTCAAAGATTGTAGCTGAAGCCGAAATCAATATTTGCGAGACAAATTATGGTGATGCCCACGCAAAGAATTATGGCACCTTTAAATTAATAAACAAAGGAAAAATGGGAGAATAGCAAATGAGGCTCAACCATAATAAATACCCATCTCTTCCAAACAATTTTTCTTCCCACAGTATATCAAAATCAAGAAGTAAGAAGAATGTGAAGTGCTATTATTGCGGCAAAAAAGAGAAAGAGAATTGGCAACTCAAGAAGAATGGAGATTCTAAAAGAAGGATTCCGAGTCATCAAATAATAAGGGAAATGTTGCAATTACTTTAGATGATGGAGAAATCATATACATCAAAGCAGCAACGGTTTCTAAGGACAAAAGGCAACTTACTGATGTTTAATTAGTGGATTCAGGAGCAACATGGCACATAACTTCTCACAGAGAGCGGTTTCACACATGAAACTATCTCTAGGTGATCTGTGTTAATGGGTAACAATCATGCCTTAGAGATCGTTGGGATTGGCACCTTCAAAATGAAAATATATGATGATACTGTTCATACTATTCAAGAGCTGTGACATATGAAGAGCCTGAAAAAATCTATTGTCTTTGGGATAATTAAATAATCTTAGTTGCAAAACTTCTATTAAGAATGAGAACATTAAGATCATGAAGGGTGCGTTTGTAATAATGAAGGCAGAGAAAATCATAATAAATCTATACAAGTTTAAAAAAGATACGCTAATAGAAGTCGAGACATCAGTTACTTCAACAAATTCCGAAGAAGAATCAACGATGATGTGGCATCGTAAATTCATCCACATGTCAGAATGAGGCTTGAAGATTCTCTTTAGACAGAGGTTGTTTTCTAGTCTCATAAAGGTATTTTTACCTTTTTTGTGAGTATTGTACCACAAGCAAGTAGCATATATTAAAATTTAGCATATCGAAATCTAGAAGTAAAAAGATTCTAGACTTGGTTCACTATGATATTTAGTAAGCACCAGTGATGTCCCTAGGAGGAGTTAGATACTTTATATCTTTTATTGATGATTATTCTAGAAGAAGTTGGGTGTATCATATCAAGAGTAAAGCGAAAGTATTTTCAGTCTTCAAAATATTCAAAGCACAAATAGAGCTTGAATCTGGAAAAAAGTTCAAGTATTTGAGGATAGATAATGGAGAAGATTATATAAGCGATGAATTTGATAACTTCTGTCAACAAGAAGGTATCAGGAGGTAGTTTATAGCGGTATATACTCTTTAGCAAAATGGAGTAGCAGAGCGGATGAATAGAACCTTGTTGGAAAGGACAAGAGTAATGCTAAGAGTTACAGGTCTATCCAAGATAATTTGGACAGAAGTAGCCAAAATTGTCTGTTATGTGATCAATCAATCTTCATCAACTGCGATTAATCTGAAGACACCGATGAAAATATGGACTGGTAAGTCAGCTGATGATTCTTACTTACATAATAAGTTTGGAAGCCCTATCTACATTATGTACAATGCTCAAGAAATCACATAACTAGATTCAAACTCTGAAAAATATGTATTCTTAGGATATGTTGATAGAGTTAAGGGATATTACCTATGAGATCCCACTTCCCATAAAGTTGTCAGCAACAGAATTGAAATGTTTGGACAAGATATGCTACAAAAGAAAGGAGACGATAGCAATCTAGAAACTACTATAGTTTAGATTCTTCTAAAGCAGCAACAGAACATGAAGTAGAAGAACCAGTCGAAGAAGAGGCTTTTCAAATCCATCGATCAACTCCTGAGAAAAAATCATTAGTATGACACTCAGATTGTGTCACTGAAATCAACATTAGATACTACTTTCCAATAGAGGATAGAGAGCTAAAAATTTTTCATGAGGTTACCAAAAGCCTAAATGTATCCTTGTGGATAAGACAAGAATAAAAATAGATTAAAGCCCTTCACAAGAATAAAACATGAGATCTTATTTCACTACCACAAGGAAGGAAGGCCATTGGAAATAAATAGGTTTGCAAGATCAAGCGTGATAGCAATGATCAAGTGGAGCCTATCATGCGAGATTGGTGGTAAAGAAATATGCTCAAAAAAGTATTGACTTCAACGAGATATTTTCACTTATGGTTCGACTCACAATAGTCAGAGTGGTTCCGGCGATGTGTACTACATTTGGCCTATATTTAGAGTAGCTAGATATGAAAATTACTTTTCTTCATAGAGAACTTGAAGAAGAGATTTATATACTTCAATCAAAAGGTTTTGCTGAAACAGGCAAGGAAACTTAGTTTACAGATTAAACAAATCTCTATACGGTCCCAAATAGATACCGAGGTATTAGTATAAGAGATTTGATTCCTTCGTTATATATCTTGAGTACAACAGACTCAGTTTAGACCACTATACATGCCTCAAAAGGTTTGAAGAAGATGGTCATTTCATTATCTTATTGTTGTATGTGAACAATATATTAGCAGCATGCCCCAGCAAAGATTAAGTTTAAGAATTGAAGGCATTGTTAACTAGGAAATTCGATGTGAAGGACTTGAGACTTGCAAATAAGATTTTAGGAATACAAATTTACTGAGATAGAGGTAATATGAAGATTTGATTTTCTTTAGAAGAATTATTTGAAGAAAATCTTGCAATACTTCATATGTAAGATTGTAAGTCAATTTCTACCTTACTTATTGTTAGCTTCAAGTTATTCTCTAAGATATATCTTAGCATTGAAGTAAAGAGGATAGAGATGTCTCCAGTACCATATGCATCAGTAGTGGGAAGCCTAATATTCACTATGATGTGTACAAGTCCAGATAGTACATAAGTCAGTATATGGTAAATCTTGGTGAGAGCATTGGAATGTTGTGAAGAGGATTCTGAGGTACATCAAATGAACCTCAGATACTATATTATATTATAGAGGATCAGAATTTACTATTAAAGGATATGTTGTTTCAGGTTTTGCGAGTGATCTTGACAAATAAAAATCTATTATAGACTATGTGTTCACTCTTATAAAAGGAGTTGTAAGCTAGATTTTAAAACTACAAACTGTTATGATTTTATTTATAATAAAAGGAGAATATATGGCAGTTACATAAACTTGCAAAGAGGCTATTTGAATTCAAAAATTATTGGAGAAGCTTAGGCATAAACAAGAGAAGATTTCTCTATTTTGTGACAATTAAAGTGCCTTATATATTGTAAAGAATCCAAACTTTTATTTCAAGATAAAGTATATAGATATTCAATATCATTTTATTCGAGAAGTAGTAGATGATAGAAGTATGTATATGGAGATTCACATCAATGAGGACTTAGCAGATACTTTAACTAAACCAATCAACACTAATAAGTTTCAATAGTGTAGATCCTCATATAGCCTAATAGATACATAAGAATATATGAAGAATTGATAAGCGAAGAAAATAGAGATTTATCAAGTTTGAAGACATGACTAAAATCAAGTTTTCAAGTAGGAGAAGGTTGAAAGGTCAAAGATTATACTTGAAAACACAATCAATATTTGTGAGACAAATTATGGTGATGCCTATGCAAAGAATTGCGGCACCATTCAATGCCACCCTTGTTTAAATTAATTAAAAAAAAAAGAAAAAAATAGGAGAATAACAGATAAGACTCAACTATAAATACCCATCTCTTCCAAACCATTCTTCATCCCATTCTAAATATTTATGCTCCCCTTAAGAAAGAGTTCAAACTTAGGAATTCTTCTTAAGTACCTCACTTGGTTTTCTCCTAAATTATTTAGAGACGGTATTTTTTCTTATTTCAAGAGAGAGAGATTTATTTGTACTCTCTTTATATTTAGAGCGAAGTGACTTATAATCTCTTTTTCATCATAAAAATCTTCATAGTGTTGTTCGTACACGCAGATTAAATTAAGTGAACTATGTTAAGTCTTTATATGCCTTATTTTTCATTTTATCTAAATTTTCTCAAATTCTATTTTTGTTATATGTTGTCACTTCTGCAAAACTGATGTCCTGACATAAACCCTTATTTTTTAAGCACATTCACCTTTAGAACACATTTCAAGAAATTCTTTTGAAGAATTGGAAGTCAACGAATACACAACCTACTGAAATTATATATATGACTAAATTCCTTTTAAAAAGTAGTTTTTCAAACCGTTTGGATTCTTTTTTCTAACAAAACCACTACCGCATATCTATGAGAATTTGATCCTATTATGGAATCGTTTAGTTCTTTTAACCTCCGTTCCTTTAAGAAGACAAGAGGTATGGCTATCTCATATGATACATAACTTATAATGAGGTGTCCCTTTTATTTGTTGGACAGGGGTCAGACTGGCTTTTATTGAGATGTCACCTTTTTTTTTTTTGTTAGACAGAGGGTAAGACAAACTTTTAGGGACAGAGGATCCTAGTCCATTTATGAAAATGTTTTATAGTTAGTTTTGATTTTTTTTAATTTTACAATGTGGTTTTCTTTTTAAATTACTTTTCAATTATTTAAAGTTTGAAGTACTTTTCATTTTTTTTAAACGAAGAAGAAAAAAAGGAACCTATTAAAGAAGGGTGGGACATTTCAGAGTCACTTAATTATTAGTAAATTTTGGTAGAAATTCTCAAATATCACGATTTTAAACTGTAGAAATAAAAGATATATTTTTTAGGAAGGAATAATTACGAAAAAATACCCCAAAATATCACATTTCTATAATTTTAACTTTATCTTCTGATTTATACCAAATAAGACATCCATATTTCAAATTTATGCAAATTTGTCTTTCTATGTTCAAATTGGATGATTCTTTCTATCTATTTTAAATTATTTTTAATAGATTTTTTGTGTTACTGAGTAGAAACAAAATATCCTCATTTCAGATTTCATATTCATTAAGAAATTTGTTGGTTAATTTATATGCATAATGTACAAATTTGCAAAAATTTGAATATGGATGTATAATTTTGCACAAGTTAAAAGATATAGTTAAATTTATAGAAGGCTATACGTATTTATTCTATAGATAACCTTTTTTAAAAAAGTTAAAAGTAAGAGGTTTTTTTTTAATCATTGTACCTATAAATTATTTTAGATTTTTGGCTTAACCCCACATATACGCTTTTGGAACTTTGTTTTATGCACATTTAATCGACATGATTCATGAGATAAAAACATGCGACAATAGAAAAAAGAGAACCATATGGAGAGGGAGGAAGGGCAAGTAGTAGGGTTGGCAATTCGTATCCATGAGTCGTATTCATGTCGTGTTAATGTACATGTATAATAGGTAAATACTCAATCCAAATACGATCCGTTTAATAAACGGGTCATAAATTATGATACGAACACGATCTATTTGTAAATGAGTTGACACGACATAATTCGTGTAATCCGTTTACTAAATAGATCATACTGGCATATGACTCATAACCCGTAACTCGTGACTTGTAACCCAAACACGATCTGTTTAATAAAGGGCCTCACAAAAATATAATTAAATTTTCGGTACAATTTAAATAAATATTAAATTTCTCTTTAATAAACGGATTAGAAATTATGATACGAATACAACTCTTTATAAATGGATTGACACGACACGACCTATGTAATCCGTTTACTAAATAAGTCATTTTTGTGTTGACGGGTTCAACTCGAACACGGCCCGTTAATTAAATGGGTCAATATTTCCAACCCGAATACGATTAAGCTAAATTTAAATCCGTTAATTTCGTGTAGTTTTCGAATTGTGTTGTCGTACCGTATCATGAATTTTTAATATTTTAATTTTGTACGTAAATTTTAAAAAAATTCAAAATATGCCCCTACTAGAATATTGAAATTCAATTAATACTCCCACTCGTTCCCTCTCAACTTTTAAATTTTTAAATTTTACATGCAAATATTTAGAAAATTCAAGTTAAGGTCCCATTTGATAATTAAAATTTCAGTTGTACCCTTATAGTATTAAGGAAATAATTAACTATGAAAAAACAACAATTGTTTTCACATTGGAGTGAAAAACTACCCGTTTCTAAAATTTATACCTTTTTTCAAACAAAATTGATTTTAAGAACTCAATTGGTTCATTCCCGCAGGGGGGGGGGGGGGGGGGGGTATTTTTTATTAAAAAAAATTAGGGAAAAAAAGAGTCCTTTTTTCTTTTTTCACTATCCATGTCTGCCCCCACTCGGAAAAAATTATAACTCTGACACTGAAGAGAACTATTTTAGTTATACGTGGTCTTCTTCAAAATTTCATATTATAATAAGGAATAGACAACGTCATTTTACACAGATATCTCTCACATACATAAACTCTTTCAACTTTTACAACAAAAAATTGATCCCAAAAAGGAAGGAAACAGCAGGAAAAGGAATGAAATCATCACAAATTTCTCCTATGTTAATTTTTTTTCTCTCTTTTTTAGAAAAGAGAATGGTGATGATTCCTACTAGTGATGGAGTGGTAAAGATCATGGGAAATGTTTCTCATGGCTGTTTTTAATTTAACAATCTATAGAAATGCAACTCTGGGCAACGGTGTTTCCATCAACTTTGCTGACAAACGGGTTGATCTTAACCCAAACAAGAGAGAAAACAGAGGCCAAAAGCACAGACCAGAGAACAACAATGGTAGGCGTCCTGTTCTGGCGCCCCATGAGACCCTTGAGGAACGGATAGAGATGAAGAATCACCCAGAAGGCAAAGAACACCTTGCCGAAAAGTGGCCCCCAGGCCTCGTAACCTTTGTTCAATGCGTCAGAGAAGCCGGCAACGACACCAACCAAGTTGACGATGAGGAGTGTCGTTGGAGGGATCAAGAGTGTCGTCCACTTGATGATGTAGAGCTCCCCGAACTCTGAGTCATCTGCGGCTTTGGCCGTGACGGTGAAGTTGGTGTCGAGACCGGCCAGCATTTTGAGGAAGCCTTGGAAGACGGCAAAGAGATGGGCCGAGACGCCTCCGATCACCCAGAATTGCTCGTTTCGCCAGAACTCTTCGATGGTTACTCCACTCCACCGGAGTTCGAGTACGCTGGTTACGATGATGGAGAAGAAGAGGCAGAGGAAGAGAAGACTTGCCAAGTTTGAGAGCTGTCAAAACAAGTTAAAGAACAAAAAGACTGCCTAGTAAGTTCTTTAACTTTGTCACGCCTCTTTTATAACATGCACCAGACTAAAAGAATGTTATACATATCGCTAGTTGTAATGTTACAACCCGTTTTTCCATCTAGTCAGAAGATACTAAGTAAACTTGCAAGTCAATGTTTATGAGTACTATAGCCTTGTTTTTTTAGTGCCGCGTTTGTGGTGTATGTGGAATAAATCACTTGTTCTGGCAAATCAAAAGAATTTATGGTCACATATTAACATTTTGAGCTTTAATAATCTTATGCGGTAAATAAAAGCTATGATACTACATAGCAAGCATTTTTGCCATGTATTTCCTAACTGTATACTAAACCAGGTTAGTACTAGTTTTCTATGATCTGCAACACATAAGTGTATATATATATATATATATATATATATATATATATATATATATATATATATAGATATATTTAAACAATGTAAGCATAGTCTGAAGAAGTAAAAGCAGTTATTACCGTTGGTATGATGAATTTTCCAGTGAGAAGGCAAATGGCAGGAATTGAACAATAAGCAATGAGAGGGAAAGATGTGAAGGGGTAAACAATGGTGTTAATGTAAGCCAAGCGTTGGAGCCACTTGAGGCGACCTCCAGCAAAACCATACCAAAGAGGACAGTGTCTGCTGAAGAAAATCTCCACAGATCCAAGAGCCCACCGGAGAACTTGGTGTAACCGATCAGACAAGTTGATTGGCGCAGACCCTTTGAACGCAGGCCTTAAGGGCATACAGTAGATTGACCTCCATCCACGGCAGTGCATCTTGAAACCTGTTAGGATGTCCTCTGTCACTGAGCCATATATCCAACCAATCTGTCAAAGTAGAGAAATAATGGTACAAGTTAGCAAATAATGGATCATGCAAGCTCTTATAGTTCAAAGTGATAACAAACAGTTGACACCCTGAAGTTCAGAGCAGTATCAGAAGAGTGCAAAACATTAGCCATACTTCTTTTCCCCATTCTGTCTTCTCTTCATAGCCACAACCAATGACATGAATGGCCTCCTTAATCAACGTTGAAGGGTTTACAGATTCGGGCACTCCTCCGTTCTCCATCAGTGTAGATTCGATGAATACAGATGATAATCCGAAAGTTTTCTCAAAGCTCAGCTGCGAAATCAGCATTGACCTCTCATGCTCATCATAATCTGCAAGAGAAAAACCGAGAAGATGCATTTTATGTATTGAGAACTACGTAATGATCTTACTAAATTCAGCCTTAAAAGAATACTAGACTTACTATCAATTTCCCTGAGGTTAAATATAGCTGCATCAAGCTCTTCACGTTTTGCATCTCGATAAACCTCTGAGAGATCTTTGGAGGGCTTCTTAGTCGGGCAGCAACACGAGCAGCAGCCACACCATGAGCAGGATGAGGAAGGTTTTGGTAAGCTAGGAATGGATGCAGGGCTATAGCCATAAAGAGCTTGCCTATTGAAACAACAACCTGTCCCCACATACACTGGTCCTTGAATACCATCAAGTCCTTTCATGTTAACCTGTAACAAAAAATATTAGAACGCTCGTTAAATCCAAATGCTCATAACAGCAGACTCTTCAAAATTCTTAAATTATGGATCCCCTTGTGTCTGAAAGTTCGAACTTACGTCGAAGAAAACTGTGTTGCGATTGGCATATCGATCACTGCGATCAATTCCATCAAATCTCTGAGGGAACTGCACGTAGCATACACCTCGGCCAACTTGAGGATCCATCATGAAGCACATTGCCTCACGAATAGCCTTGCTGTTGTTAACATAGTGATCACAGTCAAGGTTAAGAATGTAGGGAGCATTAGTCAGAACCGCAGAGACTCTAACCTGTATGAGCCAAACATTTATTGATATCTTAGTCAAACTTGATGCAAACAGTCTAAACAGAAGAACCTTTGTACTTCAAAGCATTTGAGTGAAAATACCAGAGCATTTTCAGCACCAGCTTTCTTGTGGTGTTGGTAGCCAGGTCTCTTCTCTCTGGAGACATAGACCAGCCTAGGGAGTTCATTTCCCTCTATGTCATGGGCACCAGTATTCCCAAGAAACACCTGAAAAACAAACTGGAAGGAATTTATTAAAGAGTGGAAAAAAAATACACAAAACAAAAATCAAGAAAAGTCCAACATCAACTGAATTTGTGGTGAGGTAGACCTATACAATCTCTTTTAACCAAAAAGTAAAGAGATTGAGGAGCTGTACAAAACCAAATTCTATTTCTAGTCATAACACCCGGAGCTGCCAATTTATCAGCACAAGAATTTGCCTCTCTAAAATTATGAGAAAAACGAAAAGACGTGCTCTTAGATAAAGAAATAGCTTTGAGCCAATCGTTCCTCAAAAAGAAAGTTCTCCTGATGATTATTAACTCAAAACAAATTAGCAGACAGTTTAACCTGAATCATGCCGGGGTGATCACGTGAGTTATTCCCAGGCCAAGGCGTTCCATCTTGCATAGTCCAGCCTTCTTCTGGTGTTTTCTGAGCTTTTGCCACTAAAGCATTAATTCTCACTTTGTACTCTTCATAATCCCTCTGCGACAATCACAAAGAAATCATTAACAAATACTCTATTTGAAAATATGTTACTGGTAGTAACTGAACCAAGTTTGTGGAGGCTTACTTTCATTGCTCGGCGTTCCTTCACAAAAGAAGGCTGCACTTTATCCTTAAGGTAATCAATCTTTTGTGAGAAATAAAACTCAGGAGCTCGTGGTTCAATTGAAAATTTCTTGCAGAAGGGAACCCACTTCCTTGCAAAGTCAGCTGTTTCAACTAGAGATTCAAAGGTAAGCATGGCTGCACCATCATCAGACACATAGCAGGAAACCTTATCAACGGGATAGTCCACAGCAAGGATGGAAAGAACCGTGTTTGCAGTGATCAACGGCGGTTCTTTTAGTGGATCGACTGTACTCACGAAAAAATCAACAGCAGCAAGCTCGGATGGCTCACCCTCTCTTTCATACCTGGCAAGGAAGTGAGTACAATAGCTTCACAACTTAACAAACAAACTTATAACTCTCAAATTCTAGTTGGGAAAAAAAATGCCACTTGCATTCCTATGCATTTTCAAAACAATATAGCTTCCACTAATATAGAGGAAGATATAAACCTTGCAGATAGCCTGTCGATATATGTCTCCCTTTGAACTGGTGACCATTTAGGAAACTGATCCAAGACCCAGGAAACTGCAAACCAGATCTCGCAGATAACAGATGTCATCCATAGACCATAAGCACTATCAACAGGATGTGTAACTCGGTAATGGAAAAAGAGAACTAGAATGATCAACCGCATGATTATCACAACCCTGTAGGGCGTAAGTTTATTAGATGCAAGTGGAACGACGGTTGACAGCGGTTGAGCAGCCTCTGGGGGCCTGGAAAGTCGATCAGAACAGCGTAATTATACACTTATCATTATACAATGGTGATTGAAATCATACATGATGGACTATGAATGCATACATTAAAGATTCACTCATGCTAGAATCTGTTTTGTCTTATTTTATAATCCCCCAAAAGCTAAATGTATTTTGTTAAACTATTTTATAAACCAACAAACCATTGTACATGAAAAGACAAATCTAGATCATTATATGTCACACGATAGTATGAAATTTGGGTAGTAGTAATGACCACCTTAACAGAGATTAACACAATATTAAGACTTGTCATATTGTGTAATATCTGATATTCATATAAACCAAGTATAACACTGTTACTTACTGCTGCTGGTCTTCCATCTGCTGCTCAGGTGGAATTTGAACCTCCTCTTTTTCAACCTTAGTTGCATCCTTTTTCTTCTTGCTCTTTTTATCTTTCCAGCTCTCTACTCTGTTCTTCCAAATTGGATTTCCGAACTCATCATTCATTTCTTCAAGAAGGACCAAGCAAGATAATTAATGATTTAAATTGAGAAATCAAATGAAAAGATAGGAACCAAATGATGCAAATACAGATAAATAAATGAATATATCTTACCACTGTCCACTGTTGACACACTACTTATATGTCTAGCATGAAGTCCAACTTCCTGTAGGAATCAGTAAAGACTATTCAATGGATGCCCCTCAAATGCATAAGAAGGAAGATGAACTAATCCGTCTTTACTAGCTTCCGCTTGCAGTTGCATATCAACTAGAGAAATGTACAAATGTATTCTTACCTTAGGTTCATCGAGGTGAGATGCCATCGTGGTTCGATTTCCAGATACGTGTGTTTCGTCGTCAGCTGGTGAATCCTCTGAAGAAATTAAAGTAACACATCCGGTAAATAATCACGATAATAAATCAAATTCATTTATATTCAAGACATGTTAAAACACATATTCATCAAGATCAATGAGCCCTTTTACAACTTTCCTTCCAAAGGCTACTTCTAACTGTTTATAACACAATTTCATTACAAGACTCAACCTTGCTTCCTTCCCCAAATCTAAGTAGAGAATTGAGGACTAATCACAATATACATACATTATGATCCATAAATCCAAGTAATTTGAGCATATGCATAACCATATATAAAGTCCCCATCGGGCAACATACTTATCTAGTCTTACAATAAATAATAACATTGGCAAAAATTTGCCATGACTCGATACTTGATTTGGACCAACCACATAAAAATATTTTCAGTTATTGGCATCCAAAATGTTACATATACATTTAGTTCAATAAACAAGGATATCTAGGAGCATAAGAATGGACTGAAACTAGTGCCATACAAAATTGATCATCCCATTTACCTGAAAAAAAGAATTATAAAAAAAGAAAAATCAGTAAGAGAGAAATACCGGCATATGGAGTACCACAGCGCAAGCAAACTTTACGCCCCTCTTTGAGCTCATAATTGAGACAATCCTTGCAAATGGGGAAATTGCACTCATGGCAAGCCACAAAGGCTTCACCATTGGCATCAAATCCCACTTGTTCACTACAAGTGTTACAGACAGGAACCCCAGATTGCATCATTTTGGTTTCAATTCCCTTTGTTCCACCAGGGCTCCCTCAATATTGGTGTGTTAGCTCACTTGATAAATTTTTTCTTTTTTTTTTTTTTTTTTTTAATATATGGAAGACCCTCAAACACACCACCAAAAAGGGGCAAGTTGGTCTTTATGATCAGTACCTGAGGGGTGGTGCTGGTGCAAGTATATTATATCTTTTGAGGTACTGAAAGGAGGTGGGGAGAATGAACGGTGGTTGGATGGTTGTGGAGGTTGGGGTGTTGGTTTCATTCTTCTTCAAGAGTAAGAGAGATGAGAAGCAACGTCTCTGTTGTTCTCTCTCTCTCTCTCTCTCTCTCTCTTTTTTTTTTTTTTTTTTCCCCTTCTAAAGACTAAAGAGAGAGGAGGATTTTGAAATTTTTGCGGGAAGTCTAAGGAAGGTTTCGGTTGAGGAGAGTACATCTTTAACCAACAAACCTTTACACACAAAACCGAAGCTTCCTCCTGAAAACTCTTGCATATTACGTCTATTTATATTAATTAATCAAAAGAAAACACGAAAAAACATTGGCCTTATAAACTCGGGCGGATTACTCCTCTAGCTTGCCAATAACATGGCAACAAGTTCTTTGATCTTTCTCCTTGCTGTTTTCTTTTTGGCTATCCTCTTACGGACAGAGTGTGCTTTTTTTCTTTCTTTTTTTTCAAAAAGACAGTAACCAATTTCTATCCCCAAATATAAAATTGACTATAGTAAAAGAAAAAGGAGTAATGCTATGGTCATAGAAATTTCACACTAAGAAATCCCACACAATGATGTAGTATACTTTTTAACTATGTTTTTTCTAAGTGGGATGACACCATGTAGATGATTAGTTAAAAAAAAAAAAAAAAAAAAGCATATCACATTGTATGTAAATTATATGTCCTTAATATTATTACCCTACAAAAATTTGCCACTGTATCGTATTTCATTTTTGGATCATTAATGATTAAGATATGTGCAAAGATCATAAATCATAGCTTTTGTTACTTTTCCAATACTGGTAATTAAAAAAAAAAAAAAAAAAAAGAAGGTACATCAGAAACAGAAGT